>CM032636.1:10762512-10957512 GCA_019097785.1 Fraxinus excelsior | reverse complement strand
TATCAATAAATTTGAAGTTTTTGTAAAAAAAATTATTAATATTTGGTTAACTGGGTTTAAATATTTGGTTAATTGTGTATTATTTAATTTTTAAACTTGGGTTGGAAATGAAGTTAATTGTGCTAAAATTAATATTTGGAATGAAAAAATTTTATTCTTTTTAATTTTTTACCATGAATTTGCTTCTGGGTTAGGGGAATTAATTTTTGGGCTGGGCTAATGTTATTCTTTTTGGTTTGAGAAAATTACCTAAAACTCTTATTTTTAAGATTACAATTCAAAAATAAGGGGATAAAGTTTACAATTCAAAAATCAGGTGATAAATAGGATTTAATAATTATAATTTATAAAAATTTAATTAAACCCAACAGATTCTTCACCCACCGCACACCCAATTCATTTCAAACCTTATCTTCAAATTCTCTACTTTCTCTCTCTTCATCATCCCACTCTACTCACCCACCCCTCCCTCCTCTACCATTCTTCTTTCCGACCGATAGCTGTTGCAAGAATCACAATTATAGAACTTGACAGCCCTTTGCATTTTTGTAAAGTCTACAATCCTTGTTCGTATTCTCTCTTCATCATCCCACTCTACTCACCCACCCCTCCCTCTACCATTCTTCTTTCCGACCGGTAGCTTTTGCAAGGAGTTGGGCTGTAAATTGGAGTGACCCCTTGTTGTGCTAGGTGCACCATGAGGTGGGGAAGACGACTCAGGTGGTTCGCGATCGTGGGTTGACCGAACGGCACTGGAATTAGCTTTTTCCGGACTTGCCTGTTGCGAGTTCGCAACTGCAAGAATTTATGTGGCCAATTCAGATTTATGGAAGGCTATTTGGGATAAATTATGGCCATGGTTGGGGTCATCTGGTTGGAGGAGGACCGCGATTGATGGTGATCGGAATGTGAGATTTCGATAGTTTTGGCATTTTCAGGCAACTGATTTTGTTAAGTTTACACGAAAATTGGCACAATTATTCGTTGATATGTTTACTCTTTCCAGTTCTTAAATTAATTGAAATGATAGATAGATTTATTTATCTCATTGGAATTATATGTCAATCTACAAAACTTTTAGGAGTGGTTAAGTTTAGCTGCACAAAAAGATGTGATAATTTATAATTATGCTATCGTTAATAGATCTAAGCATAAATATGCACTTCTCCAGTTTGGAAGTTTATCAGATTGAGTAAAAGGGTTGAAATTTATCCGTGAAGATTACCAAATGATATGTTCTGATTTTTCAATTGAATTGGCATATCAATTTTTGTTTTTTTTAACTTTCAAGTTTGAAAAACTTTTAAACTTTCAATTGAAATGGATGGTGCTTCTTTATTGTCACACTTTTTTTCCCATCATCATTTTTTGTACTCTAAATTTGAGTTAAAGGTGGTAGTGGTGGTGTATTGGAGGTGATGGTGGTAATGATTGGTGGTGTTTTGTGGTGCTTGTTCATAGTGTAATTGGATTTGTTAGTAGTGACCATTTTGGGATCAAATATGTGTGTACTGACTGGTTGTGACCAATTTTGTGTTAATTGTGACCGATTGTGACTTGATCACATGCGGTCACAATTAAGATTCAATTGGTCACAGACAGTCACGCTGAACACAAATTTGGTCACATTTAGTTACATTTAATACACATTTGGTCACAATTAGTCACAGACAGTCACACTGCACAAATCTTTTTTCTGTAATTTTTTAGGAGGAAAAGGCAGGGGTGGGGCTGGTGGTAGGTGGATCCATGGGGTGGGGGTGTGATTTTCAATTTTTTATTTTCTGGAGATTTTTAAGTTGTCGCAGCGGCCGCCGGAATGATCGCCTGAAAATTCGTTGGACCGTCGCCGGATCGGCGCCGGAGTGGTGCTGGAGTTGTCTGAGAGATGGAGGGAAGGTGATGTAGTGAAGTGATGGGGGTGGGGTGGGGGTGGGGGTGGGTGAGGTGTTCGGTTTGGGGTGTAAATAATTAATATATATTATATTATAATTTAATATTTAATAAATCTATTTAACACCTGATTTTTGAAATAATTAAACAAATTTGTTAGTTTTGAAAAGTAATTCTTATATCTAAGTTTTGTGTATTGTTCCCTTTTGGTTTTTCACAATGAATTTGCTTCTGAAACGATGTTATTATCAAAATAAGTAATATGCTATATATTTAATTTTATTAGTTTAAAAATATATTTGTTAGAACTTTGTTATGAGTGTTCACAAATATATTATGACCAATATTTTAAAAATCGACTTGGTCATCGACCCGAAAAAATGTGAAGGGTCAAAATGTTCAACCGAAGTCAAATTGGGATCGAACCAAATACAATAAATACATACAAAAATAATAAAATACTATGAAAAAAAAATTTAATTTAAATTTCATATTAATAATTCTAAGTAAATCTATCTTTGTTAATTAGATTCATTATCCTACAATTAGTCTCGATACTTTAAAAATTAAAAATCAATATGTTAAAATATTTTATTTTGTCAAATTAAAATAGTTTAAACTTATAGAAAATGATATCTAACATTAATATATTAATAATCAAGTGCGATTTAAATTAAATTTGAAAATTAAATAAATGAAATGATAAAGGTGAATATTACAATTTAATTAGTTAAGATTCAAAATCAAATTAGTCAATTAGACATGCATTTTGAAAATGATTTTGATGAGTATTTTAATTTTTTTTTTATGTCACCATCCTACATTGGAAGTTTATGAAACCATTGAAGAGGAGCATTTATAAGACACTATTGGGACATTGAAAATTTATGAAACCATTTGAGAGAAGTGCATATATAAAATGAGATGACATCTAATAGTTTTCTATGAGACTTTGAATTGTAATAATTTATGAGGTCCATTTATGAAATTAATTTTTTTTTTAAACAAAAAAAAAATCGGGAAAACCACCAAACCGCAACTAGTTCATCGGTTTACGATTGAACCATTGTTCAGTGAGTTTTTAGTGATTTTGTCATAATCAGTTATCTGGACATGATTTTATTTGATTTTGGATCCAATTTTTGTTTTACCGTGTGATTTGTAACATCTTTTATGATATAAGTTCATTGAAAAAAAATTAAATTTCAGTCCAGCCTAACATAATTCTCTGGCTCTGCCCCTGCTTCATATGCTCACGTTACAAGACTTTAACCAGACAATTCTCTATCCTCACGTTACAAGATTGTTCATTAAAATTATGATACCATGAACCACTCAAATAGAGTACCTCTCTAATCACCTCAAACATATTATGTGTTTGACACCCATTTTGGGAAAATAATAAATTTTGGAATGGTGATTAATGGAAGAATATATGGTTAAAAGTAAGGAAAATTTTTAGATTTGTGTGTACTATTATTTTATTGATAGAATGTGTGGCTAAAATGAAGAAAGAGAGAAAAAAAAAAAAAAAAAAAAAAGGAGAAATAGGATAAGTGCCAAACAAGGACATGGACAATCATATCACAATTGCACATAACATTGATGCTTTTCTCACCTCCATATCATTTTTTTTTTAATATTCACCCAAATCTCATCAATTACATTAATGGCATCCAATGAAGTGACAAGCTTGTCTACTTTGTGACTTAACTTGAGTGACCCAAATAAAGCTTCACTAAAAACTCAGCGAGCTCCCAATAAAATTTACCCTGGATGATACATAATTATGCGTTTCAACTGTATATCAATTTCTTTTCCTTCTCAGTTAAATTCTTAACTTCGCGACTCGTTAAATTTTGACCTTTGGACAACAAAATTGGGATTATACATTTTCAATGATGCGTAAAATACAAGAAAGGAAGGAAAAAAAAAAAAAAAACAGCGTACTGTACAAAAATCTCAGACCGCCGCCCAGTCTCTGTTTAAGGTCTCGGGACAGACCTCAACAATTTGCCATGCTCAGGCAGCGTTGTGAAGAAAATATATCAACTCAACTTTGGGCTATTGCGATGGTTGTCAGCAAATTCTCTAATTAAACGCTTCAAAACTTGTCCCCCTTTCCCTTGCATATGCCCGTGATTGTTTCCTCCAGATCGTTTGTTCTCGAGATAATCTGAAGCTGCAGAAACAAGGGCATTCAGCCAAATAGGCACTACAGATTCAGCTTCACCCTGTTTTAGGTACTCAGCAGGCAACGTCTTCACCTGAAAGAAATTAACTCAAGCTTTCAATCTTAAAGAAAGGGTAAATTCCAAACATGAATGAGCAAGAAATATTACAAATTGTCTTAGAACATGTCGAAAGTAAGGAGTGAAAAGCTGTTCAGGTAAAGGACCTGCCGCTTGATTACCAGCAACAGCATATGACTACTGGGATGGACCAATCCAAGTTTTGCTGACATCTATGTAGCACGGGCACCCCTACTAATGCGGTGTGTCTGTATCTGAGCGTGTAATGTTGGATACCTAACTCTTGGAAACTCCAAGACATGTATTGAAAAGCCAGCCGTAGTATCCTATATTTTATATATTTTCCAAGTTTTTGACACTCAAATTGATACTTTAGGGACTACTCGAACTTGTGTCCTACATGGCATGTGCGTGTCCTATATCTAAATCCACGTGCCCCATGTTAATGCCCTACCCTTTTTATAAACCTTGTGTGTCGGCGTGTCCATGTGTCACATAGTGAGAATGCTTATCTCCCCATTCAACACGTTAAGGTCGACAATAGCTAGGCGTGTAGTCTATTTTACCAAAGAGTGCAGTGATGATATGATCATATGCAGGCATTTTCCTAACATCCTACACAGTGTGTGTACATGCTAGTTATTCGAGCCTGCCAACCTAAGAATGAGGGAAATGCTGCCTTGAGGTGTGGAAACTCGAGAGACAAGCCTGCAGTCCATGAAAGTTGGTATCAGAGCAGGACCGCTCGAACGTACGTTGTTGATAATGAGGTCAATGGCACGTGTTCTTGCGGAGAAAAGATTTTGGGCCACGACGTGTCGGCGAGCTAGTGAAACACGATGAAGGAAGTTGTGAGGGAAGAAGCATGAAAAGGGCAACGTTGCGTGATTATGCCTATGTGACTTTCAAGGAATTTCGTGGAGAGCACATTGTAAGGCACAATGATAAAAATTGTGTATTTGCTTCGTCTGTTATGAGGCGCTACGGTTTGGAAGCCGTCCATCCGACGGGCTAATGCTTAGAAGGCATATGGTGAAGTTATGTGTTGAAAGTGGTAAGCACGAGTTATTGTGGGTTAATATGCAAAGGAGCACCGTGTCAATGCTCGTCCATGTGGAGGTGATGCCGTTATTCTTGCAATGAGAGTGATGTGTGTTGATGCGAAGCTCACTTCCTTCTATGAGGGCGTAAACGGGTTTGAACGGGGGAGAATGTCACACACTAAGAATGTTAATCTCCCTATTCGGCACGGAAAGGTCATCAACAGCTAGGCGTGTGACCTATTTTACCAAATAGTGCACTAATGATATCCTTCTCATAGCGTGCGTGTATGCTAGTTGTTCAAGCTTGCTTGCCTTGAGGTGTGGAATCTCGGGAGCCAAACTTGTGGTCCGTGAAACCGTGTGTCGTGTCGTGTCCGTGCTTCTTAGGCTGCCATCATGCATTCATGGTTCATACTTGCATAAGAAAAAGGCAAAAATACATTATTGACTGCTGCGTCATAAACATTGTAAATACACAAAACAAGTGACTGAACATCTGATTATAATGCAATTCAAGGTCCCACAAACCAGTTTGTTTTTTTGCTACACGATCTACTGTAGAAGCTATTTTACAAAGATTAATGATTTGTATGGATTTGGAGAAAAATCTAATATAGAGTGCCCAATGAAGGTTTAAGGTTAGGCTAGAACAATAATTTTTTAAGATGTGTATGATGCAATAATAACAAGAGTGATCTGTAGTTGTAAAAGCTTCATATTCCTAAGGGCAGTATCAAAGTACTACCCTGGACCCTTTTCATTTTAATCATGGATGCAATTTGAACTTAAAGATGATATAAATGTATAGAAATAAAGTAGGTAGGGAAAAGTGGAAAAGTACTTGAGGATTCCAGGCGATAGTAACAAGTTCTACATAAAGATCATTAGATCAACAGTCTTATGGTACCAAGTGTCGGCCGGTTAACGAACAAAATCCACATAAGAGTACATCAGGCAGGGAGGGAGAGTTGAAATATCATTTTGTCGTAAACTACTACGAATGATTTGACTCAAGCAAAAAGCTTAGGAAAAGATCTTAAATGTGAGTATAGCTGGCTTTGCAGCAAAACATTTGTGAAGGCACTTGTAAAAGTAAACCTAACCCCTCTAATGAATGTTGACAAGGAAACAAAGACTTCCACTTTCTTGGAGGCTCACGAAGCACAACCAGTGAGAAGAGCCAAGCCCAACCATTACAGTCAGGAGGCGCTAAACCCAAAGTGAAGATTGTTCTTTGAAGAATTACTTTCAGTCTGTAGTAACTCACATGTATAGACGCTGCAAGTTAAGAGGAGAGATCATCTGGATGTCACTAATCCAGGTAGGTCTGGAGAGAAATTTTTTCCGTTTTCTAGCCAGGGAAAGAGAATGTGGGGAGTCAAACTGCAGTTTGAGCTCCTAAAGAAGAAAAATCACTTGGGAGAGAAACTATCCTAAGGTGAATTTAAACCTTCTCTTAAAGAAATAAGATGTAAGCTCAGAGCAATTTCACACACTAGACAACTCACACCAAGACAATGGGAGGACTATTGGGGGGGGGGGGGGGGGGGGGGGGGGGGGGAGGGAGAGGGAGAGAGAGACCGCAGAATATAGCCATCCATGTAAAAGTTCCCAGCAAAGAATAGCCTTCCATGTTGTTCTTTCGCTTAAACTGCACATTGCAGCCAATTGTTGGAGTATTGTTGCGGATTTGTGTACCTGCACAGAGTAGGCAAAGTTATACTGTCACTTTGTCTTTTTCGGTCTTAACCAAAGAAGAGGGAAAAAAAAAATAAAAAAATAACAGTTCTACAGCTTTTATTGAATGTAAAATTTCATCATACAATGATAGCATTGCCAAAATGGTACTTGAATAACCTGAAAATTAATTTTGAAACAGTACTATATTCATATGGATGATAAATCATTAAAGCAGCATTAGTAGGGCAATCAAATGTATTCGAATCACAGATCATTTATGCAGCAGTTCTTTCTTCATTCAGTGTGAAACAAAAATTTGGCCTGAATAATAAAAAGCATGTTTTATTTTTCCAAGTTGAACTGTCAAAATTCTACTTATATAGACAAGTAGTTGTCCAGCATTCCATGTCATGTCCAGATACCTTTTGTGCAAAAGAAGTATATGGGTACCAATAAATCTAAGTTTAACCAGAATAAGCAATAAGGAATGAAATGCCAGACACCTTCCATGCGAAGAAAGCTTATGGGTACCCAGCCAGCTGTCTATTATAAAAAAATGCATCTTGGGATCGTGCACTCATTTAACAATTCCAAGGTAAAGACATGAAAGAACAATAATCAACTTTATGCAAGAGAAAATAACATTCTCTTGACCGTACCTTGAACATATACACTGACATGTCACATACAAAACAAAGATACAAGGCCTTACTAAATCTACTTCCTCTCTATATCCCTGAACTTTAGATATTTAAGGATCTTGACTTTACCCTTGACATTGCAGAAACACCAAGTAGGGAATACACCAGATTCGATACAAGACCCTCACCACTATGAGATATAACCCTTATCACCATATCTTGCACAGATCCTTCAGATATACACGTCACAGATTCCAGCAAAGAAGCAAGTCCTACATCCAAGAAGCCTGAAAAGGTCAAAAAATATGAATTTATCAAAACTCTATCATGGTTACAAAATGGTTTATTCAGTTGCAGATAAGGACAAATGGTGAAATGTGGATCAATAATATGCCATATGCTGGTGGTTTGAGTGATTGAGACTGGAAATTGAGGATTAATTTAACCATTAAAAAAATGTTTTACAACAAGTGAAATAGAACACATTTTATTACAAGGCTTACATGACAAATATGACATTGCTGCTAGTGCTGCACCACGATGCATCGCTGTAGAACATATTGCAGCCTTTTGCAAGGATACTTTGAAAAGGGAACCGGAAGAAGCTAATACATCCTGAAATGTACATAAAGTTTCAATGGTACATACAATAAAACAGACTATCAGATAAGTTTGAGGAGATCAGGAGTCAAACTTCTGGAAATGTATTAATCAGCTCATACAATTTTTTTCATCAACACAGGAAATCAGAAATTTAAACATACAGAACAAAATGTAGAAATCACCTTTGAACAGCTGCGCACATATGAAGAAGCAAAATTTGTGTATGCCTCAACCAAATCAGGCTCTTGATCACATATATATGAAGAAGTAAGAGCCAATACTGATGGTGCACATGTAAATCGTTCAAAAGTACTGATGAATAGAGATCCATATTCCTCTTTACTCCCGAATTCTTCAACAACAATAGATGCTGTAAAAAGTAACAGCGACAACAAGAATGAAAAGCTAAAAAGGGGAAAAAGGAGAAAAAGAAAAAACCAACAAATAATTTGTTCAATTGAGAAGCACGACAACAATATCCTACAATAGAGAGTCCACACCTTGCATAAGCCATGATTATTGAACACTTAAAACAATGGGGAGAAATTAAATCAAAAAACAAGAAAAAAGATGTTCCGAAAAGAGAAACACAGTCAGCTCCTAAAGTACTGCTACATACGGTAATAATAAGTTAGTGTGCTGATTTGCGTAAGAACAAGCTCTTATTTTTGTACAGAACAAGAAAATATACCTTTTTAGGGCAATAAGGTAATAAAAAAGAGGGGTGGGATAAGCTGGCAAGAGTCCATACAAGAGACAGAAAAAAGGTTTAAGGCTCATCACATCTCTCTCTCTCCCTTCCCCCTTTTACTTGTGAATACCAAGAGTACTATTAATGTTTCACCTGTTTTTATGTAGCATTCATGACTAGGGAATGCTGCAAAGTTGGTTGAGATACAATCAAGCACTTTTGGCAAGAGTATCGCAAAATGCTGACCTGAAATTGAACCAACTCAAATTTAGTGAGATTGCATAATAAATTTCACCTTTATTTCAAACCAGTCATAACTTAAAGTCAACAAACTATGAACAAAACCAGAATTTGTTGCTACAAAAGCATCTAATAATAGATTACAAATATCCTCACATATTCTCTGGGCTGCACAAATTGGTCAATATTTAGTTGCACCAACCATTTCCCTACCATCCCAAAAGCGTCATTACTTTCGTAGTAACTTATCATTATGCTATCAAAAGGAAACATTGAGAACAGAAATTTCAGGAATTATGCAAAGAAAGTTTCTTAAAAATTCAACATTCATAGATTTATTAGGAAGTTACTAATAACAGATTGCAATATCCTAATTTATATTTCCATTAAAAGAAATGAGAAGTTTATGAGGGAAATAGAGCCCTACAAGTCACAAGATCCTATTATTAAGGTTGCAAAAACAAATAAGATTTTCAAGAGATGAATGCCTTTTGAGCACTATCAAGTGTAAAGAAAAATGAAGCATTACAATGAAAGGATTCCTTTCAGCGCAGAATTTCTTATGGGCCTATAAACGCTCCTGATCCTTTTGTCTTATTAAAAAAAATAAAAAACTTGATCACAATGAATAATTGATACTCTTGTGCTGCATTTGCCAACAATTGTGAGGAACAAAGTTCTCTTCTTTTTCTTTTTTCTTTTATTTTGGAAGCACTATATTCGATACAAGTGTTCCTAATAGTTACGTAACACAAAAATGGTGTATGAGCAGTGTGCATCAAACCTCCTGTTTTTATGGCTTCCCTTGGTGCTGTATAACTAATATATAACCTATCAAACATACAAATAAATGGAAATAGAAAAACCTGATGACTGAATTCCGTGTGAGAGAGCCCTGCAAGCAGCTGCAGACAAACTTGCATTTTCAATATGCTCCGATCGAAAAAGTTTCTCAAGCATTGGCCAAAATATCCCTAGTAAAGCAAGGGCAGAATCATCTGAAGCCATGACAGTAGATAAATCTGTTGCAAGATGAATGAATATGGTTCCAATCCTGTAATAAACCAGCTAGAGATTGAGCTGGAAGACCATTATCTATGACACATTTATGACACGAACATAACATAAAGCTAAGCAAACAAAGGCTATGGGAAAGCTCAATATGGAAGCACAACAGACAATGACAAAGAAAGACACTTGTAAATTTTCTACCAATTTGCTGACCCCAACTACTGGTTGTATAAATAATATTTCTAAGATTCAAAAACCTAATGAAGTGGACCCGTGAAAACTAAGAAGTCAATTCGGTAAAGAGAAAAACCTTTTGGTGATATATAGAGATAGATTGTGATTTTTTAATATCGGCCACTACTGCCTTTTGTCATCCACTAGCTATTAGAAGTCAAGGGAAAATTTTCAATTTCTAGGTTAGCAGATAACAGGGTATAATTCTGCTCGTCTTAAATTAGGATCTTTGTTTTTTTTTTTTTTTGGTGCTACCAGTCACTAAATAATTCTCAAATGACATCCCATTCTCTCTGATCTTCACCCAAGCAACATGAAACAAAAGCTAGACTTAACCACGAAATTTATTGGGAAAGTGTAGCTTGTTATACGGTGCTCAAATTAAAAGGTTCAGCATCACATTTGAGGCCAGACGGCTAAATATGTAATGTTCATGTTGTTACAAAGACGTAGATTGTATAAAAATGGGGAGTACCCTTCCAGATATCAAAACTAGAAGAAGCAAGGTATACAAAGCCTAACTTGTGAATTTTTTTTGGAGTACCTAGTCTTCAGAGTACCCTTGAAGTTGACCAGTCTAACATTCTCTAGTCCTGACTCTTGTTCCAGTTCAGAAGTTCTTCATGTATTCTGCCGTTCCTCCTTTACCTATAATCTCTGCCCTTATTCTGTTATAAACTACATTAAGATCTCAACCCAATCGTTCTCTCTATTTTTTACGACCTAATAATTCAAATTCGAGAAAAACCATTATGTTACTGTTCAAAGCCCATGGAATGAGACAATTTTGGCTCCTCAACCTACTCTAACCCTCAAACCAATTTCTCAAACCTTTGGCCAATTAAGTTGACAAAGAACTCAGTGCTATGAATTCCACTATCAACGAGTGGACAATTCCCAGGAAACACTGTGTAATCATACATACAACCCTACACAACCTACATATATACAGTAACATTCATATTATACTCAAGCTGAAACACTGTGTAGTTAGCATGTATTACAAAATATTTGCTAATATAAATTCCCAATGTGATTCAAAAGCATAATTTAAGCAAACAGATAACAAGAATATATCTTCAGCAGAAAAGAAGAGCACTAATAGAATGTACTCCTTCCATCTCTTTATTATTGCTGAATTATCACCAATTTTTTTTTTTTTTCAAAATAGTCAAAAATAAGTTTTAACTTACTTCCCATTGATAACCACAAACAAAAGCCAAAAAAATAAAATAAAAGCAATCATTGTTTTTTTAAATGATTGTGGTTTTGAATAAAAAATACAGGCCAATAGGTAAGATAAAATTCAAATTCCAATGTCAGTGTACTATGCATTAAAGACTTGATTTTTCGAAGTCGTGTTAATATCATAGGCCAAAAGTAATATCTACAACTGTAACTTCAATATTTCATCTGTAAAGATTTTTCTCTCTTTTTTTTTTTTTTTTTTTTTGGTATCTGGTAATGAATGGGGCACATTACATGCCCCTACATTTTATGTAGAATAGAGGTGTGGTTTATGCAGTATTGATTCAAAACCGAGGTAATATCAGAAAAGTAATCAAAAAGTAAATCTTATGTGCTCACATCAAAGGGAGAAGTATAAATGCTTGACAAATGAAAATTTATAAATAGTAAGATTAAACCTATATAGCCCTCTTGTTGCAGAGTTCATCAGTAGAGTATAAGTCGACGGATGTTGCTGCAAATAATGTCCATAATCTTCTTCAGTCTGAAACAAGAATCAGAATAATTAAAAAACAAAAATGAGATTATATATTAAGCAGGTCTTCCATCAATTCAAGGCAAACATGATTCAGGTTACTTTCTTTTACAAGAAAAGAATAATTAGCTCAAAGAAATAATATGGCAGAATCAAAAGAAGTGCAAATATAGATAAGGGAATCCAGATCAAAACCAAAAACCACAACCGGTACTAAGACCGCTATTAGTAATCAATTATGCGGTCCTTCGCTCCACTTAATATGGCCTTTCCCTTTACATCCTAACCAACATAAGCTAATGTGAGGTTATGATCTGACAGCTTGGATTACACCTTCCAAATAACGCTACATGTGGCATTCAGATCCAACACCGTCCTCAAGTTGTCTAGGAACTGAACTCGAGGAATGCAGCAATACACAATAGTACTTGCTAATGTAATAGGTAGGAAGAAAATCTAATCATATCCAATGCTTTAAAAGGCAGAAATAGATACTAAGGCGCTTTTCCTATGTGAGACAAGGCGTAAGCCTCGAGACAATTTAAGGCCTAAGCCTCTCCACAAACCAAAAATTATAAATTAAAGATAATCTTAAAGAACTCTCCATGAAATTAACACCAAAATAAGTTAATAAAGTAGCAAATATTAAATTGACAGTATGAGGTATGTCGGAGCTGCCGAGGTCAAAGCAAAACTGTACTTGGTGTGACTTGGTGTCAAAAGCAGAAATAAAAATAAATAAAATAAAAGCAGAATTACATGCAGCAAACTGCTGGAATTTTGTAGACTTCACCGGCTTCCGGAATATTGTGGGAGAAGGTGGTTCCTTTCTTGGGAACTGGGTATAGGTGTGGAGAAGATTGCTGAAGCCTTTTGGTTTTGTTTGGCTTGGGTGTGGCCAAGAAAAAGTAACTGGCGAGCCCACTTAGAAATAAAGATTCTATTTTTTATTTATTTATACATATCTTTTTTTTTACAGCAATAGGCACATGCCTCACGTGCCTTGAGGCATGTGCCTCATTAAGCTGAGGCTTGTGCCTCAATAAAATAGCATAAATAATTGCGGTTTGAGCCATAAACCTAGCTCCTAAATCTGAGGCATGCCCCACTACCGCCTTTTTAAACCATTATCGTATCATCTTCCAATGTCTTCCTCTTTTGCAATCTTATATAACTTTTTATTTTATGGCTGGTCCGAAAGGGACATCCTAAACCAGCTAGTGCTTGGTATAATTCTAAACTATATCGAGGGAGTTGGTAATGCATGTATGGAATTCTCATTCGTATTGGATACATCTACACTTACAATTCCATAACGTAAGAGAAATACTTACACAATAACATAAAGCATCAATTACTATAGATCCAATCTCATTTTGGCCAAAATTTAGGCAAGATTCCTTGAACATTTCCATGTTTAAATCATTTCAGATTGGATGTAAATACTTACAATTTCATAACTTGTAGGCATAAACAATACATAAATCAAAACATCCATTACTATAGATCCAAGCTCATTTTGGCCCAAATATAGGTAAGACTCCGTTAACATTTCCATGTTTAACCTAGCATGCACAACCTAAGTCAAAGTTTCTTCCACCTGTCTCAGTTTAAGCATTGCAAATTTTTCAAAGAAAAATAATTTTATTTGAAGAAGTTAATAGAATTGAAAAGTATTTGTTCTTTATAATTGATCTTTGATGACTATTTAGTTTAAGCATTCAAGGCCAAACTCAAGGACAATTTCCACAAGAAACCACATACTATAAAATGCAAGATACACTGTAGTCATCATAAATTATAATACATGTAAAAGAGACGGAGAAACAAAACTAAAAATTATTTTTTCTACAAAACAAGTCACCGAGAACAAAATAGACAATTGAAAAAGAGATGAGGGTGGGCATTCCTTGTAATCTTTTCGCATTTAGTTTGCCTCAAATTAAATATCTGGGCAAACATTTAGGGCCAAACAAAAAGGTTTAAGCCATTCAATGTGTTAATCCATCATTATCCTTAATTACTTCCTATTCTAAGGGAAAACATCCCATTTACAATATCAAGAGGGTTTGAAAGAAGAAAACATGAGGGTATTTATGAGGAGTTCATTTAGGAAGGTGAACATTATTCTAGGAGATTTGGATTTTCCGTGACTATACAAACAGGTCTTTAAAGGATCATTCAACCTAAAATAGAAACAATTGAATATCTAAAAATTCTTAGTAAAGACACAATTAATCTTTCATGAAGAGACACCTCCACTGTCAAAATTCTTAGTCTCCAGCACTTCAGGGATTCAGATCGCTTCATAATACATTTTAGATATTTTGAGTTTGTTTGAGTCACATTTTTTTCTTAAGAATGTATTTTGGAATACTAGATTGATGGAGAATGTGTGGTTGAAAAACAAGAAAAAGTTTTGGGTTTGCGTGTAATATTATTTTATTGAAGAATATGTGGTTGAAAAAAAGAGAGAGAGAAATGTATTTTGAAAATAATGTAGATCAAACAAGGGCTTATATTGCTACTTCCAATCAACAAAGCACATGGCTTGATTATAAATTGGCCATTACTTCAGGAACATAAAAGGCCCAGAATCCATCAGCAGAAAATTTTCAGCACATTCTGATCTCTCTTAGATGGAATCAGCATTCTAAAACAGTATTAAAAATGGCAAATATTTATTAGAAGCTCCTAATTTTTGAAGAATGAAAGGTACAAGGTCAATCACAAGTTCTTGGAGCCAGGTTGCTAATGACTTGATGCATGCATGTAAAAGATCACATAAATGGAAGGCAACTAAGAAGTGAGAATAAAACAGTCAATGCATCTCCTTGCACTAAAATTACTTGATAAAATAAATATGAAAGATCCTGTCAACGCTTAGACTGAAAGAGAAAAGGTGTTTGGAGTACAATGAAAATGATGGATAAAGATTATGTTCTACTACTAAATGCAAATTGAACTTATGCACACCTTTTTACATGTCCTGAAATGGAAAGTATGTTGATTCGGTAGCATAATAGGAAAAACTTACAAGTTTTCCGATAGCTTCATAAGAAGGAGACAGCAACCTAGCCAACAAATTATTCATCAGCTTCTTATCAGGGATGCAGCAAAATATTAGTGTGATGGCACCGACTACTTCATCCTCATCCTCTAAGGACAATTCCCTCTCTTCCAATCCCTAAAGACAATTTTGTCAATAAGATGTCTTAACACATAAAGACGTGTGCTCGACACATTTAGAATTCAAGAAATAATTGCTGTGCAAGCAAACAACAGCTTCCCCAACATCAAAGGCTGGAAAATTTTTACAAATATCAAATAATAAGAGTTTTCATATTCAGTGTTCATGAATGCTTTCTAAAGGTTCTCTCCTGCATAGTCTGGCAATATATTCTTCGTATAAGGTACGCTTAAACTTCTGAGAGTGAACAGATTTCTTAACTTACAACATCAATTAAACACAATGAAGATTCATATGATTATAGATATTCGAAAAAACAAAAATAGACCCCAAAGAAATTGAACGCATGAACTTAAGTTACAGGCATCCATCATAACCAACCTCTCCGATCCAAATTAAGATTTCCAAATTGGAAGGTTCACACAACATTGCAGCAGCCTCTTCACATAATTTGCGAAACGCACAAGCACAAGCATTCGAACAAACAGGTTCTGATATCCCATTCGCAAGAAATAGTCTGAAAATAGCAAGTCAATCAATTACCTTAAATGGCAAATGAAGGATAAGAAATGGGAAAGGACGAGCTCAAGTGCTACAATTTACAATTCATTACTACAGTGGTCCGTGTAAATAGAATGATTTAATAGCAAATTCATTGCTCTAGTTCTTTTTAAGGTATGTGTAAAATGCATTCCTTTCTTCATACACATTAGACACCGCCACATGTAAAAAAACATGCTCATGTAAAAGCATTTACAGCAATGGTCTTGTGTTGGTTTGAGAAGCTGATATCCACTTGGCATAGGAACCCATAACATCTGCAAGCGATTTGTATACCTAGAAGGAATAGAATTCAAAAGAAACTGCAATTAGAAAGCCACTGTATCCAGTACCTTAAATAAAGTTGCTCCTAGACTGAAGAAGCAGAGATATAGTCCTATTTTCAATTTATTTATTTTTAATTTGTCTTTCAGCTCACAAATAAAAAGAATCAAGATAGGAAAGAAAGCTAACATAGAAATGAGACTTACAAGGCACATAAAGCCCCTGAGGGCATCACTAGTCCTATTGGACAAAATTGTTACCAAATGCATAAGAATGGAGACATCAATAGGCTGTCCTTCCTTAAGAACCACTTCAGCAACCTGAAACAACGCTCATATTTAATTTCTGTAAACATTGAAAATCTTCCAGTAATGGAACATTTTTTATTTGATATGGTTCGCCGCACTCACTGCATTAAGCATGAATAGTTTGGCTTCCACCTCTTTCCAAGGAATATGTATGCCGGAAGATGTCCAACTTCCAGGGAAGATCTGATATATGCATGAATGAGAAAACTTCCATTATGTACACTAACAAAGTTCACTGTGCTTATTTTCTGTAAAGATTGAAACGCTCAAATTTCAAAAGTTAAACAGATGAAATTATCTAAATGGATTAGAGTTGCACAATGAAATATACATACATCACCTTTTGAATAAAGGAAGCAGATCGTATTAGCCGACATATATCTACCAAAATTTCCACCAAATTCATCCTAAATTGTACGAGGCTGTCGGGCAGGTCAACAGTTCTACCATCATCATTATATGTGGAATCATCAACCTGGCAGACACAAGATTCAATCTTATGAAAGAAAAAGGAAAGAGATAACTAAGAAGATATAATAATAATAATAATAATAAGACAAGACCCGGGCAAAAGGTTTATGAAGGCCTATTAACCATTTATAAAATTCCCCACACCTTAAAACTAATTCAGCACTAATATTTATTATTCTATGGGTGCCTTTGCTACGAGGTAATGTAAAACTAGGACGGGCAATATTTTGGCCCTTTAAAAAGGTAATAGGTACCTTGGTCATTCAACTAGAAATCAAATGCCTGAATACAGGAACCTCAAAGCCATCCAGAGTGAGGATTTTTGGATTATTAATTGTGGGAAATGAGATTCAAAATGGAAAGTAGTTCTCAAAAATCCCTACAATAGCTCTTCACATCGACATCCAAGAATGAAAATCATAAGTTTTCGTTAAGCACTTGATTTAAAAGTGTAAGCTCTTAGAGAGGACCACATTCATTTTACTAGATTTTTAGCTTCAACATTCCCCCCATGTGTAAGTTAGTTTTATATTTTCCGTGAAAGCCTTACACATACATAGGTTATGACATATGAGAGGTGATGAGACCTAAAATCCAGACTCGATACTATATTGAACCACTTTAATAAAAAAAAAAAAAAAAAGTTTAAGCTATTAGAGATAGCAACATCTATATCATTTAAATCTTATTTTCAACAGTTATTCTCATTGATCATGAAATGTCAATTTAGCCCCTGTTTGAAACCCATTTTTAGAAGAATATAAATTTTGGAATAGTGATTGATGTGAGAATGTGTGGTGAAAAAGTGATGAAAAGTTTTTGATTTGTGTGTAATATTATTTTATTGGAAGAATGTGTGGTTGAAATGAAGAATGAGAAGGAGAAAGAAATTAATGGGTGTCAAACGGGGGCTTAAGCTTTCCAGAAGCTAAGTAGAAAACAAAGCGGAACAAATGTTAAAAACGACATCTCAATATACAGGGTAAAAAAACTGATCAATGGGAGAAACAAATGGCATTTGTCACCAAGTCCTTTCGTCTTTGGTCCTTTTTGAGACACTCAAAAAATTTCACTTTTCTGAAAAAATATAAAGATACTCCTATAAACATTAATACAAGATTTAATACCTAGATTAGTGTATTATCAATATCTGTTGTATTGGCATCTATTTACAGGATTAACCACTTTGAGTTTGTGGGGAGCAAACATAAGCAAAACAACATGTAGTGAATGCACTAAAGCATAAAACAGAGGTGAAGCCATAGGAGATGGAGCCAAAAACTATAGATAAGACAGTAGTCACTTCTGTGTTTAAGAGAATAAGATCATCTCTTATTCATTTGAATGGTAAAACTCATTACTTTCTTCCATCAAAGGGGAGCAAGCTTTGGTGAGACACTGTTTTCGTGGACGAAAGAACCCACGAATTATTTTACTTTCAAGCGTGCTACCAAGTTGAGCTCGTTTTGGTTTACAGTATCATTGTAGAGAATCCCTAACTAATTTCTCATCATTTTTTTATTCTTGATTTTTGTTTCGTTATTATACATCGACCGAACGGTTTTTTGTTATTTAAAATTTTTAAAAGGTATTCATAGCACTGGATTTTTCTCCTGTTTCAATATTAAAGTTTCATAGGCTATTAAGCCTCTATTTGATGGTCATTATTTAAAAAATCTTTTTTCTACATACTCATTTTCAACCACATTCACACAATAAAATATTCTGCTAAAACCAAAAATTTGCCGACATTTTAACCACACATTCTCCATAAAATCACTATTCATAACATTGTTTTCCTAATTAATGGCTATCAAACAGGGGCTAAGTTCTACTCAATCAATTAAACATGCTAAATACGGAAAAAACAGAATAAATATCTAGTCACCCGTAGGAAAAATATTTGTAACATAAAATACATACTAAAACTTGTGTAAAGAGAGAGACGCGATAAATATTGTTTGGTCGATTTCATTCCCAGTTTCAATAATACGAGGTGCTGGCTTTTGCAACTAAGAAGTTGAATCCAATCAATTTTTTATTTTCGGTATTGGAGACGGGGAAAATATAAAGTTGATCAAAACCCTAGAGAAAATTAAGCAATTTCTCCGAAAGTCCAAGGTAAAATTGAAATTTCTCAAAATGGCAAAGAAGGGTCAGGCAACTGATACCCCAACCCCCAGTTCCCACAAAGAGCATATGATGATGCAAAGAAAGAAGTTGGAATAAAAAAGTTAAAATAGGAAATATGGAATTTAATAGGATTTCTCTTATATTTTCTTTTTCTTTTCCATCTATTGATATGAACTAGCTCCTACATATATGATTGATTATATAATAAATCATTCAGGATAAATTGTGACTTGGCATCAGAGCTTTTGGTTGTCCCAATATCTCTAAAACCTTGGTTGATTCCTTCGACGAACAAAAATATCCGACAACCCTCCCCTAAATCGCTTAGGCGACCCTCTACCCTCTACACTCTCCTCGGTTACCCAGGGTTGCACCTCTATTTCTAGTGAAGATTTGTTGTTTACGACTACTTTCCCGCGACATCGAGGCTGCACAAACCTCCAGGGAGCACATTCATGGATATGGGATCATCTGTACCCTTATTCAACTTATCCTTGTTGCCGACAAGAATCGCTGCATAAGAAGCTAATAGGGCTTGATTCAAAGCATACACATCCACAAAGAGCAGTATCAAGGATCGTCATGAAGATTTGATGTTTCACAATATTGCATATCAGTCCTTGAACTTTCAAATTCGTCAAGTTGATCCCTAAGGTTTCAAAATCTTGCATATTAGTCTTGAATTTTCTTAAAGTTAAATTTCATCCATAAACTTTCAGATTGGAGCAAATTATCCCCTTCTGGTACCCTCTAGGGTTTACTGCGACCATTCTATTACTCTTTCTATTGCTAGATGCCCTTCAGTTATCTCTCTCAAAACTGCTCAATTTTTTATCTTGGTTGACTAGCCAGCCCTAGGATGTGACTGATTGATCTTAGTTGATATTCTTCGATTCTTCCATTTTGCTGCTGCAAATGTCTCATAAAGGTGGCAAGATCCTTTCTCACAACAGCAATGTATTTTGTTGTCTGACTATTCATGACATTACATCACCTGTTCATCTTAAATTGAATGGATCTAATTACCAGGTGTGGTCTAAAATTATGGAGATGCATATTGTAGGTCAGAAGAAAAAGGGCTACATCACATGACGGAAGGTGGCACCGCCGAAGGATGATTCTGAGTTATGATAAATGGGAGGCTGAAGACACTTTGGTCTATTCTTGCCTCATAAATTCCAATGCTGACAGTGTGGAACATCTAAAGAAGTTTGGGATGCACTAAAAAATAGCTATATTGATGTTATTGACTCGTCATAGGTAACTGGATTGATGAAGTCACATTCCAATTGCGTCAAGATGGTCGGCCTCTTGCAGAATACTACATGAACTTAACTCATATTTATGGAACTTATTATCAAAGGTCTAATGATAACACCAGATATTGAGAAGCAAACAAGGCATATTGCTGAGTACTAGGCAGGTTTATATACATCTTGCATGTCTTGACCACATCTTGGATCAAGTTAGTAGTATTTTAGCTACTTCTCTCCCAAGTCTGGAATAGACTTACCAGTCTATCGTAAAGTACATAGGCAAGTTACTATGGGTACAAAGGTCGTCTTTGAGGCTTCAGCTTTGGCTATTCAGAAGAATAACTCACAACTAGCTACTCCAGCCCCTTCTAACAAGCCCTGCACCTATTGCCATGGCGCTATACACACAACTAATGTTTGCTAGAAACTACATGATTACCTGAAATGTTTAAAAAATAAACAAACTGAAAAGCTGAAGAAATCCGCTCAGGTGGCTACCACTTGCGCCTTTCCGTCCTCTACTGCTCATGCATCAAGTAACCGCTCATGCATCAAGTAACCACTCATGCATAATTATCTAACCAACAAGACAATTGAAACTAGAATAGAGGGGAGGCTTTTAATACTTGGAGTTTTTTTTTTTTTTTTTAATAACAGTGGATGTTCAGGCCAACTTGCGCGCACCTCGATTGATTCCACGGGGCCCTGAAATTTACAACCGGGTACTCACCTCAGTGACCTTAGGGAACTCGAACCGGTGACCATTGGGGAGCAAACCACCAATTGAGCAACCCCTCGGAGTTACTACTTGGAGTTGCAATCAGAGTTCAACAGCGATTTTTTAGAAGCGGACCATTCTATATAGGACTGACTATCATTGAGCCTAAATTCTATATATAGAATTGTACTCCTAAATATAGGACTGATTATCATTGAGCCTAAATTCTAAATAAATATACTATCGGAACAAACATAGAAATCCAGCTCTTATTGCAAGAAAAAAATAATCTAAAACAAAAAGGCTAAGTAGAGGTTTCAATCCCTTTACAAAATGATATTTTTAAATGATCTGCTAAAAAGAAAGAATAGAAAGAATATTTCACAGACAAACCTGCGCGCGTAACAAAAGAGCATCAAGCAATGCAGAGAAAACAGGAAAAAGTCGTTCGAGATTTTTCCTATTTTCTGCATAATCCACTTCAAGTCCAAGGATGTAGCTTGCAAGAGTACACCTAGAAAATTTAGAAAATGAAACAAGTTCAAGGCATTAAATATAAGCACAAGAAACGGCGTATTCCTAGAAGGGCAACATTATGATCAAGACGATTATTATAGCACCGCAGAAACATCAAAAAAGGTACCAAAACTGTAAAGTTGAGTCTGCAATCTCCCAGTCTCCACTTGGAAATGCCACACAACTGCCAACATACAAATAACACATGTTCAATGAAGTAGTTATGCTAAGTACTTTCTTGATTTTTCTTGATAAACAGCTTTTTAAATAAAGCATGTTCATCCTGAAGAATTTATTGATATGGTACATTAGGGGCACAACTCATCCACACAGGAAAACTATGCTGATCTTCACAAAAAATTAGACAATCTACAAACAGATATTAATACCTTAAATGCTGCCACAATCATCGAATACTATATGATCTGTGGCTACCATGAAGCAGCAAATATGTTTTGGCAGGATTTATACAAGAAAAACGTAAAGGCATCTAATGGTCATTATGTAGATTTCAGTTAACAAGCAAAATATATTGAAAAATCAAAGCCCATTGAGTGGACATTTAATGAATTACTCGCATCATCCTTTAGAGATCTTTCAACCTGGATGGCTGGACCACATTTATGACCAAAGCTGTAAAAAGTAACGGAAATAATGATCGGCTTCTCTTGGTTTGTACCATTACATTATTTTTTTCCACCTAAATTTGGAAATACAACGACTTCTCTAGATTGGTTCTAGTTTAGCCAAGCACATATAATAATACAGTGCTATAAAGAAGAGGATAAAAAGCCGATTTCTAGACATTAAGAACAAGAGAAGCCAACCTATTGGTTATTGAGAACCCATTCAACCAATGAAAATTGTGAAGAATATTATAAATTGTATAATAATAAACTTGTTTCTATTACAAAGTAAAAGACCCTATTTATAGAGCTATAAATAACTAACTCTAAAAGGAAAGATCGCATAATAATTATACAATCAACTATTAAGAAAAATATCATACACTATTGAAAAAATATCATTGAGATTATTCTTTCCATATCTTCAACACCCTCTCCTTAAACTCAATATGGTGTAGCAGGAATCAAATTGAGTGAAAGATAAATCGATCCAATCAAATCTTCAAAATTGCTTGTATGTCAACCAAGCCGAACAAATAACACAAAGTTGTTGATAATGAAAAATCATAATCTACCAATCTAACAAAACTATCACCAAAACTTGAAAGAGAAATCAGATGATAGTCTATATCAATACGAGTTAGAGAAGAAGATTGTAATACCCAGACTAGGAAAGCTTAAAAAGATTGGATAGGTACTACTCATACCAACAAGGTGTACCTTCTTTTCCGGAAGTCCATCGTTAGAAACTCCACAGTTAAGCGTGCTGGCTTGGAGCAATTCCACGATGGGTGACCCCCGGGAAGTTTTCTCGGGAAGCGTGCGAGTGAGGACAAAGCATGCTGAAAAGACTCATGTTGATACAGTGGGGACAGTACGTCGTCGATCTAACGACCGGGACAGCCCGTTAAGTGGACCCGGGTCGTTACAAATGGTATCAGAGCGCGGTTACCAGCCGGAAATCAGGAACTAAGTGTTATGTGGGACAAAGTGCTACGTCATAAGGCGGGAGCCACCTTTAGAATCCCAATGCCTGGCAACAGATTCTCAGATGGATCAAGCGCGACGAGGACGTCGAGAGTCTAACGAGGGGTGATTGTAATACCCAGACTAAGAAAGTTTAAAAAGATTTGATAAGTACTACTCATACCAACAAGGTGCACCTGAAGTCCATCGTTAAAAACTCCACAGTTAAGCGTGCTTGGCTTGGAGAAATTCCATGATGGGTGACCCCTTGGGAAGTTTTCTCAGGGAGCGTGCGAGTGATGACAAAGTATGCTGAAAAGACTCATGTTGATACAGTAGGGACTACTTCGTCAATCTAACGGTCAGGACAGGCCATTAAGTGGAACCCGGGTCTTTACAAAGAAGGAACATTCATATCTGCAAGTAACCAACGCATCCACTACTAAACCAAAGGGATGCAAATTTCATATCTAAATTAATTGGATGCGAATTTAAAATTCCAGCTCGACAAATACCGAATGAACTGGATTCAAATTTCAAATGTCAGCTCGACAAATATCAAATAAACTGGATGCAAATTTCAACTTTCGAATACACCGAACCAACACCAAATCAAATTCCAGATGAACTAAATATATACCAAACCAAATTCCAAATGAACTGGACCAAAAGCTGAAGAAACTCCACACAAGCTTAAAAGGAGAAAATGTCCAACTCTGAACAAAAAAACTCATATATTCCACAGTAAAATCAAACCAGTTAAACAATTGGCCTAATTACTCAAACAATTCAATAAATTCTCACAGCCCAAATTCAATAAATGATCTTACCAATTTAATAGTCCAGGTTTCACGGGTAACCTTTTCTTAGCACAGAAAGGGACACCGTGCGGCAGTAGTCTGCTCCGCTAGACTACCTTCCGCCTTCTCTCGGTCGGGTCGGGACGAAAGTAAATTTGTTTACAATTTTAAGAAAGCTTGCAACATGAAATTGAAATGCATTGGAAATAACTTGATCATTGATTGTTAAAAAGCAGAACATTACAATAGACGAAAGCAGGAAATTACAATGATTAGTGCAGGGGGAAAACACTAGTAAGCTTGAAAATGTTTGAAAGACCAATACCCCCTATAATAGACTTAGCAACAAAAACCCAAATGATGGAAGTAGACATCATTTGGCTCTAGAATCATACTTTTTCTTTTCTATTTTCTAACTATTTTACGAATTAAATAAATATTTACAACACGAGGCTTAAGCAAAGCTGCAGCCCGTGACATTCTCCCCCATTTGCTTTAGCGACGTCCCCGGAGTCATTGTGTATTCTTCTCGCTGTTGCATCCGTTCCATTTGACCAAGTACTCTTGAAGATATTTCATGGAAGCTCGAGTAGTTCGGTGGCCAAAAATCTGTTTAGCATCCTTATTTACTGATTTCTTCAATTTGAACGCAAGCTGCTTCAGATTTGTAGACTTTCTGTACTGTTTCTGATCAATATCTGCAGTGTGAGGGAGTAACGATTGCTGGCTAGTAGAAATTTCAAAAGGACTCTTATTAGGAGAAGAGCTCTTTTGAACATTGAGACGCATCCAAGCCACTTCCGTAAGTTTCACCCGAATTTCATGCGAAGCAGAGGTAAAGTGCTGAAAATAGTCTCCCAGCATAGAATTGAACTGCTCTGTCTGTCCATCTGATCTTCGGTGAATACTAGCATTTATGCTCAAAGTTGAACCAAGAAGTTTGAACAACTCGATCCAAAATATGCCAATAAATCGAGAATCTCGATCATTGACGATAGGCGATCCCCAGTATTTGATAATAAGCTTGAAGAAGAGTTGAGCTGTCTCTTCAGCTGATACATACTTGGGCGCTGTGTTGACCGTCGAATTTTTAGATAAACAGTCCATCCCGATGATGATAGTGCCAAAGTCTTCAACTCTTGGCAATTCACTAATGTAATTCGTCGATCCACTCTCGACTGATTCATTCAAGATGGAAAGGGGCTCCAGTGAGCCTGCATGTTGTGGTAGTACGGAAGTGTGATCCACGATAGTCCCACTTCCCAACACTTCTCTCTCTTGCTTACGAAGCTCTTCAAGTTTCAGCTGAGCCATACGGTATGGTGTCTTGGTGGGAAGTTTGGCACTCGAAACAAGTCCAATCCCACAATCAATTGCCCTCCTCGTTGGCAATTTTCTTTGTAACTCACCTGGCATGATGTCTTCAACTTCCTCAGGCCTTGGAATAGAGCCAGTTGTTTCTTCGATATCCTCTATTCGAAGAGAACACAAGAATGAGGGTTCGTTCCCTTGAAACCCTTACTGTATTGCATAGCTGAGACGTCTTTCTCGCCAGTTTTCCCAACTTGTGTGGGAATAATGAATGGTTTGCTCCTCATCATTATTAATGAGTCAGAATGCGACAACACTGCTGTCTTTGTATCCCGAAGATATTCCAATCCGAGAATCAGCTTGAAATCATCCATCTGAACTACCGACAAATTCGTCCTTCCTTCGGATGGACCTACTTTGATCGGCACCGATTGTGCTATTCCCGCTATTGGTTGAGCAGCGGAGTTGATCGCTTTGACTTTCCCCTTACCTCTCTCCAGCGCAAGTCCGAGCCGCTCTACTTCGGAACTTGCGAGGTAGTTGTGCCCACACCAGTGTCCACCATAGCCCTGATTGGCTTTCTATTGATCCTCACATCAATGTACATTAGGCCTTTAGCCTTGCAAGTGCGAGCCTTCGATTTTTCCATCTTTGGCTCTTTCGAGGGACCGACGTCCCTTTTAGTAACTCGGTGCGCTAGTGTGTTGCACCAATGCGAGAATGCACCAATTATATCCTCGTCTCCTTCGGAGTCGGTGTCGCCATGATGGCTAGCTTGTGGGGTATTTTGTTTGAAACTAGAGCCACCACTTGCTAGTTGACAGTAGGCATTCACCATCCGTTTCTGAGGACACTCTGCAACCCGATGAGGTCCTTCACATAGAAAGCATTTCAATCTAGGAGCGACATCAGATCTGCCCTCCTTCGCCTTTCCATGATTCCAGTCATTACTGGAACTGCCGTTATAGTTTCCTTGACGGCTATTTTGGCGGTTGCCTTGATAGGGTCCTCACCTATTCTGAGAGTAACGCTCTCCCCCATTTGAGTTCGAGCTGGGTCTGAAAGGTCTCCTTCCACCTTCAGCCGCTTGACTATTTCCTGAATGTCGATCCTCTCTCGACTCAGGTTGATAGTCACTTGCACATTCGGCAGCTCCCATAGCCGCGCTCAAATCAGTGACCTTCTGTCTCTGAAGTTCCGTGCACATCCACGGTTTCAACCCTTCCATGAAGGTGAATAGCTTATCCTTCTCTGACATATCTCTTATATTCAGCATATGCCCCGAGAAGGCCTTCACATACTCCCTGACGGAGTTTGTGTGTTTCAGTTCTCGTAAGGCCCAACGTGCCTCGTATTCCACATTCTCTGGGAAAAACTGAGATCTGATAGCTTCCTTGAGAAGATCCCAAGAATCAATTCGGACCTTGTTGGCCTGAATATCCACGTACTTCGTTCGCCACCATAGCTTTGCATCTCCACCTAGATACATGGTAGCTGTTGTAACCTTTCTCGCTTCGTCCTTGATCGAAGCCGCAAGAAAGTATTGTTCTATATCGAACAAGAAGTTCTCAACTTCTTTAGCATCGCGTGCACCTCCGTAGGTACACGATTCTGGAATTCTGAGCCTATGCACCGGCTCATGTGCGATGGCTTGTCCGTTGCCAATCGAGCGTTGAAGAACTAGTAACTGAGTTCTCAACGCTCCCATCTCATCCTGCAACTCAGGTATGATAGTAACAGCTTCAGTCATAGCTGCGCATGCCTCTTGGCATTCATCCAGTTGGATGCGTAATTCCCGATTTTCTGTCTGTGCCGCCTCGGCCTTATCCCCGAGGTTCTCCATGGTAAAACACAACATAGTGTTTGTCACCTCAAGCGCCTCCAAACGCTGTCGGGTGTTTCTCTTTTGAACATCTACCACCTCCGTGGTATTCGAGGAATTTGGATCAGTTTCCATAGCTTTCTTAACGAGATCTTGAGCCGCAGCTCTGATACCAACTTTCACGGGTAACCTTTTCTTAGCACAGAAAGGGACACCGTGCGGCAGTAGTCTGCTCCGCTAGACTACCTTCCGCCTTCTCTCGGTCGGGTCGGGACGAAAGTAAATTTGTTTACAATTTTAAGAAAGCTTGCAACATGAAATTGAAATGCATTGGAAATAACTTGATCATTGATTGCTAAAAAGCAGAACATTACAATAGACGAAAGCAGGAAATTACAATGGCTAGTGCAGGGGGAAAACACTAGTAAGCTTGAAAATGTTTGAAAGACCAATACCCCCTATAATAGACTTAGCAACAAAAACCCAAATGATGGGAATAGACATCATTTGTCTCCAGAATCATACTTTTTCTTTTCTATTCTCTAACTATTTTACGAATTAAATAAATATTTACAACACGGGGCTTAAGCAAAGCTGCAGCCCGTGACACCAAGTGAAGTAATGGCCCAAATATATTATCACAGGCTCAACAGGAATAAAACCTCTAAAAATGTAGCCTAAATCTTCCTTCTCTCAGAACATAGCTCTCTCTACAACCTGCTCACGATGTTGCCGACAAAACTAAAGAACAAAGCTGTCGAAAAATCAACACAACCAAATCTGCTACTTATCTCCAGGCGAAGACCTAAAACCATAACCAATCGTTGTCTTCTACACAAAATAAAAATCTGAAGCCCAATTGATTTCAAAATCACATCGGTTGATCTCCACACCAAATCACGCAACACCTCACAAAAATAACAGATTTGCTCACAATATTTCACCTCCGACACCAAAGATGAAACAGACCAGACCTAGAATTTTGAAAGACCACCACCCAGAAAGCAGAGTGCCCAAAGACAGAACCAAACTTTCTCTCTTGAATTTATCCAGATTTCAAGTCAGGAATATTATGCCTTCTGGTGTTGCAGAAAATGAGTTTTGGCCACTGGAATGTGATGCAACTTTGTATGGATACATCCAAAAAGAAAAACATTGGTAGCCGGACGAGGGGCTCAAGGCCGGTCGGTGGAAACTAAATTCAAATGCAAATTTTTTAGGATCGAAACTGCTCTAATACCATGTAAAGAATATTATAAATTGTATATAATAAACTTGTTTCTATTACAAAGTAAAAGACCCTATTTATAGAGTTATAACTAACTAACTCTAAAAGGAAAGATTGCATAATAATTATACAATCCACTATTAAGGAAAATAATCATAAACTATTGGAAAAATATAATAGAGATTATTCTTTCCATATCAACAAAAACCAATTGCAAAGAGTCCCAATATTAAACACCCAAAAATTCATTAACAACTTATTTGTTTTCTTAGCTTTGAATGAAACAGTAAAAAGTAATATAAAATTCATTATCCAGTCCCATTTCTTATCTACAAAAGATATTCCCTTTCAACCTCAATTGTCAAATCATTCAAACTTATAAATAATATTTTGAATCAATGCACTCAGGATGTGACAGAAATATATATCACTAAAAGTGAAGGAAAGCTCCAACAAATTGCTTATGTGCCCTTTTGCCAATACCTTTGTTGTGCATGTGTCCACTCTAAAGTGCAAATTATTGATTGTGTTTTCTTCCACCCACCCACATGACAACCTGAGTTCATTTATTGTTTCCTATCTTGTCACTAAATAATTATTTTTCCTGAAAGCTACTAACTAAACAAATTACATTAATGAAAAGCTTTAGCGCATATGCAAAGAAGCTTCTTTTCGAATAAGTGTTGCACGAACACTCTGCAATATATCCTCTCGAGTTAACTTCTGTTAGGAAATGAAGGCTAGAAATCTGACCTCAAGAGGGCATCTGCCAGTTCAAGTGCTTCAGAACTTGCTTTGACAATCAAAGATGGCGCCTAGCAAACAACATATAAAGGAAATAATGAACAACAATGCTATAATTCTACATCATCATTTCCTGGCATGAATATGGAATAGTTTTCTTCGAGGTGGGAATTAGAAAGCTTTAAACGATATCAAAATGATATCTGGAAAAATTTAATGAACTGAATGCACAATGTATATTAGATACGAACAGCTTGACCAATTTCCGACATCAGACAAGCAAGACCTCCTATTGGTTTTTCATCCCTACTGTTAAGAGCAGGAACAAGAATTGCTTCCTTGAGAAATCCAACTCTGCATAGCAAAACCTGTGGTAGTCCCTGCCAGAGCAAAGGTCAATTACAATAAATTGTGATTGGAAGATACTAAAATTGGGAATCTCCTCCTATGTCTATATTAACAAAGCAATATCAAAGCTTTCCCACTTCTGTGTCCTAGTTAATATTTAATTGTTTATGAAAAAATGTATCACCCAATAATCGTGCATTCATTATGTTCAAGCTTTTCCATTGATTCCATTTGAATTCCCAGTCCAACTGGATCTCATACAATACTCTAATTAAGAAAGATTAATTCTCCTAAACTCAAATGCAACTCTGAATATGACTGAATAAATAATATGAATAAAAGCCCAAGCCTTCCAGCTAAATACAATCTTTACTGAAAATAATTATTAAAATACCCTTGATAACAGTAAAGCATCTACACTGAATAAGTACTTTCATAGGAGTCAAATATGAACTATCTTATAATGTCAAAAGTTTGGTCTTTTAAAAGAATCTGTTAATCTGATCTCATTATGCGTTGTGACATGGTAGCCAAAAACACTCCACTTATGGGGAGTTAAACATGAGTTGATAACAAGGGCAATGAGGTCGATTGGGGATTAGATTGTCATTATTCTTGTTCAGCGTTGCTGTAAGTTGTCTCCCTACCTCTTCTTATGCCGGTCATTAATTACTTGAGCCTTGCCAAGATAGTTGCTGGTATTGGAAGAGAATTTACATCTCCAGTACACAGAATAGGAGAGATGAAGGACTGGTAATTTTACATATTTATTTTGACTTAGGACAGGATCTTGAAAGATTTATGATGTGGAAGCATAGAGTTGCAGCACCGTTAAAAGTGTTGTAGCTTGTGGGCATCATTTGTATTCAAGGAATTCTATGTAGCAGCTTGCCCCTAGTCAGGTATCACCTATGATAATTAACTAGATCAGTTTACGATCATGTTGTATCATGTCTATAAAGCATCATACTGAAATTAGATATTTAATAATTAATCATTTTACAAAATTTTATTATGTCAAAAATTACGCAAATGAAAGAACCTAAAGATAAATTTATACCTCATGTCGACTTGCGAGTTCAACAAGAACTTCAACAGCCAGATCAAATGAAGATGAAACCTATTTGCCAGTAAAGAAGGCATGAATAAACATGTTATGCATAACATTTTCAAAAGATCTTCAATAACATCATGTCTAGAAAGATGCATTACCTGCAAGGAATTGAAAACAGAATTAAGAACTGGATGCGCTGGCAATAAGCTTAAAGGAATTTCCGAAAAGCACCCAGCTCGAACCTGAAGGCAATAAGATCAGCACTACAGGAAAATGGAGATATTGTAGTGCTAAATATGCACAGATGCGAAGTACATGGTGAAGTATGTTTTATTGAACTAATCAAAAATCAAGTATTTAAACTAGAGAGCAATAAGGATTACCTAGGGATATTTTCGATTTAATACAGAATTATTATGTACTCTTTAGTGTGAAATTTACAAGTGATGTTGTCTAAGGTGATTTAACAATTTGAAATGTAAAATACCTTCTCTGTCATTAATTCCTTTTTTTCTTCAGTTAATCTGGAAAAACAGATGTTGTCCAATTCAACATGATTTTCCTAGCTTAAAAAAATGTAGGACAATGTAAGAAGCAATTACCGCTGCTAGTATTCCTATTTTGCAAGGATTTTATTTCATGACTTAGATAGGAATTCTATCTCTTTTAGATTTTTTGTCTTCTTTTCTTTTTAGGATATTGTTTATTTCCTTACAATATTATGACTAGAAGATTATTGTGCCTATATAAGAAGAGGCTGAGCACACTTTCTAACCATAAATTCAATACATTCAAGTTATTTTACTGCAAATCTAAGTTCAATAGAATTTTTTTATTTATGAAACTTCAAATTTCATTTCCGCCAGAAAGAGGACCTAATTTTTTTAATAATTTAATAAAATCTTACCCAACTTAACAAGCAACGCAATATCTTTCTGTTCCTGTCATGGTGCTCAGCACCATTGCCAAAGGTCTTCTCAAATTGCTGCACTATGAACTCGAGAACCATTGGAGTATATGCAAGAAGCTGCTATAGCAAAAGAATGTTTATATATGAGAAAAGAACCAAAGGCAATGGGCATGTGCCAGAAAAAATGAGAGATGAAGAAATGCTTGCATAAGAAAGTAGTGAAACCTCTCGCTCATACTCGTAACGCCGAGCAGTGCTTATACTGCAATCAGCATTCTGATCCTCGATAATCTCTGGCAAGACTGTGAGCATCTCTAGAACAGCAATGTCTCCATTATCCTGATTTTGTAAATTCTGAAGACTGTAGAATAGCTTCTCGATAGGTTTTCCATGCTCTACAGCATGAAGTATAAGCGTAGAGAGAGCAAGACATATTTGTGTTAAGAGCTGCTTTGAAAAAAAAAGCAAACATTTCAGAAAACTGAATTTTTTTGATTCACAATAACTTGGAAAGTGAGATTATTAGTTCCAACACCAGCAAATCACATTTCAAGTCAAAAGTTGATCACCTGAGGAGGACCTGAAGTAAATCTTTTAGCAGCTAAAAGAAGAGCATTTAGCAGAGCATCTTTTGCTTCTAACTGCAAAGTGCGTCCTTCATTTTGGATCTGTAAGGAGACAAAATACCATCATGCTTGCAGCAAAGAGAGGTTTATATTCTCCCATGCAAATCCATAGAACATAAAAAAGGAACGAAAAACAACACTAAAGTAAACAGAATAAAGTAAAAATCAACCAAATAAACTTCTCAACCATGGTTATCATTCTTGCCCAAACAAAAAAGATCTTGAAAATGTTACTATCATTTACCATATTGATTGAGATATTGAATTCCACTTCCATAGCATATTCAGAAAAGACCCAAGATTTCTCTAAATGTAATCATCAATTGGAAGTGAAGAGAACATCACCATCGTTCTTATATTCATCCTTGACGACTGGGGAGTTTTTATGGGGTGAGAATGTTGCAGTGCTTAATCTTGTCTCTAGTTATGTTTTGAATAAGTTAAATAGTGTCAGTAGGTTCTTAGAAAAATTTCCTCCTACACAAGTCTCCAATGGTAGTATCCTATTTCCTAGGAGAGAGAGTGTGAGTCAAGGAACAACCATTTTAGATGTGTTTCTAATTAATATTTGTATTTAAGCACAATGGCGAACGAAAATGGCATCAAATTATTTTGCTACAAACATAGAGTTTATCTTGGAAGTTTAGGTTCCTCGAAAATGTGGATACGGAGGACAAGATTCCCTCGAATGAGCCTAGCCTACATCTTCTTTAGTTCTCTCAATAGAAACACGATCTAACATATAACAAGTTGTGTTATAATTAGACCCCTACTGCAATTCTGAACATATTAAAACTCTTCCGGCTTTATCAATGCATCTCGAGAGCTGGGATTTTGAAATGAAAAACATTGGGGAATCCTGTTTACTGACTCTTGTACTTCAAAGTTCAAAGGACTGAAGTATGTTTCCCAAGAAAAATGGAAGTTAATGCATTTCAAACCCTTAACTCGTGAAGTACATGGCCTTAAACCTTCATGTTCCCGACACTAGCACGGCCCTAAACCTCTGCTGCAGCACAAAAATTTTCATATTGTTGTGACCCAAAAACAAACTAATCATGTTATTAAAACTAAAACCCTAAAACCAAAATTTTAAGAAGTTACGAAATTAAAAACTGTTCACCTTTCGCTTCAGAATCTGAGCAGCAAAAAACTCAACTTCGTAACCAAAAACAAATGGCTGGTGATGGTCGAAGGAGAGGATAGAAGTGGCAATTTCCCAAGCTGAATCGGTTTGCTGGAACTGAACCAGCCATTGATTTGCAGCAACACGGTTACACGATTGGGTATCGTGATTCAGAACGTGGACTGCCTGAGCTAGCTTCATGTGTAGCTCCATGCGGACCAAAGGAATCAATCATTAATCAATTTTAAATGCGTAGAATCACCTGTATCTGTATCGCCTCTCTTACACAACCACCATCGATCTGATGGTTAAGATAATCCCAAGTGTTGAATTCCCAAAGGAAGAATTTTGCCCTAGAAAGGAAAATTGGGAATATTGGTAAACATCCTGTCCGAAGTTAGCAAAAGATTTCATTTTAGTCACTAAAATTTGCTTTGTAACATTTTGATCACTCATGTGTAGTTATAATATCAGTTTAGTCACTACTATGGGAGGAATTTCACATAATTTTGAGTGGGATCCATTCATTCATTTTGGAAGATTATAATTAACCCCTGTTTGAAACCCATTTTGAGAGAAATATAAATTTTGGAATAGTGATTGATGTGAGGATGTGTTGTGGAAAAGTGATGAAAAGTTTTTAATTTGTATGTAATATTATTTTATTTGGAGAATGTGTGGTTGAAATGAAGAATGAGAATGAGAAAGAGAAATTAATTGATGTCAAACAGGGGCTTAATTCATGTTCTTCTCCAAGAGAATATAGAAATCATATATTTACTTGTCAAAAATGATAATCAGATGAATGAGAAATTGAAGTTTAAAGTGAATCAATTGAAAGATAATTATGTGTTAGAGGGTGTTTAATATAGAAAAAATAACAAGCAAAGACTAGTTTATATGACTACATTTTTTTTCTTTCTTTTTTTCTTCTTCCAATTGACTTTCCAATACCTAAATCTCCTAAAATTCTTGTTGTTAAAGACTATAACACATGCAACTTCCGGTCCATTGAATCACCATTAGAGCCTTTTATATGGATCATTTTTTCCTTTATTCCAAATATAAATCATCTTCACTTTTACACACACATTTTCAGTCTTTTGTCAGCAATTTTTTTTTAGATTATATATGAAGTCTTCGTTCACTGGAGTAGAAGCAAAATTGTTCGAATTCTACTATTTTATTTGTTGTATCTTGAGATGCAAATGTTCAAAGAAACCTAAACACTTTCGGGTAAGGAGAAAATCTATTTTGAGGACATTGTGTAATACACATGTTTCAATTTACAAATCTATTATCTTTATATCAATTATTATTTCATTTTTTTATTCTTATGTTCTTCCTATAATTAATAAAATATATTATTTTTCAATTTTTTGTAACAAATTTTAAGCATATTTTGAAAAGAACTGGCGGGTGATTATATTATTCTTCATTAAAAAATAAACATTTATTTGTTTTTCAAAAATGACAACAGAATCAACCAAAATAGATTTGACTACTGGAAACATGATTGTCACTGAAGTGCCAAGTCCTACTGTGGCCCAACCTGTAACTAAATTGCCAAGTCATGCTGTGGCCTAGACAATGGCTCAAACAATTGGCCATGTTGTAACTATACCAATTAATTATAAGGAAAAATCGGAGAAATTCAATGATTTGAGAAGGTAACAATAGAAAATATTACTTCTAGACCACTTTATGTCTCATGAGGTTTTTGACTGAACATGCTTCAAAACTCAAAGATGTTAAAGAGATATCCAAGCTATAAGCACACTTGATGTTTGAAAACATTCTAATTTCCCGTGTCATAACTATATCATGACTTACTCGTTCAATATACAACATGTATAGTAGGATGAAAACGGCAAAGAAATTGTGGAAATCTTCGATTATTATATTATAAGATAGTGAAGTAAAAAACTGTGATCATAGGAACTCCAAGTGATTCCACATGAGATTTATGTTGAGAGGATGATTTTAAGTTAAACTTTTCAAGTGGTTGCTATTATTAAGAAGCTACATCTGGAATGTAGACATTTCAAGAATTATCTTAAGTACAAAAGAAATGAATATTAAAGAACTAATTGCTAGATTTCGAATTGAAGAAGACAACAAAAGTTTAGAAAAGAAGGGGTTCAATCCCGTTGAGGCTAAAGCAAATGTTATAAAGCATGGTCAAACTTCTAAGACCTATAAAACAAGTCTGGGTCATCTAATGGCAAAAAGGTTAGGATGGGATCAAAAATGTGGAATTTTTAAGAAAAAGTTTCAAGAAAAATGCTTCAACTGTAACAATGTAAGCTACAAATCCTCAAAGTACAAATTTCCAAAGAAGAACAATAAAAAAGATGTAAATATAGTTGACTAAATGACACATGATGTGTCTAAAAATGGACCTCTTAGTCGTTATTTTTTAAGTGAATTTGGTAGGTACACCCAAAAGAGTGTAGGTTGATATTGGTGCTATAAGCCATGCATGCTTGATAAAGAGTTGTTTACTTCCATGAAACAACTGAGAATGGTGAAAAGTTGTTTATGTGAAATTCAGCAACTTCTGAAATTGAAGGTCAAGACAAGGTGTTTATGATTATAACTCATGGGATAGAGCTGACTTTAAACAATGTGATGTATGTGTCGAAAATCCATAAGAACCTAATGTCTTGATCACTTCTAAATATACATGGTTCTCGTATAGCATTTGAATCTGACAAAGTTATTTTGTCTAATAATGGAATATTTATGAGAAAGAGTTTGCGTCTAATAGTTTTTAAGCTCAATGCAATTATTGTTAAACTGAAAATGAATAAAACTAACTCTTCTGCTTGCTTGAGTCTTTCAATTTGTTGCATGGCATACTAGGATATGTTAATTATGATATTTTACGTAGATTAATTAACTTAAATTGTATACTCGTGTTCCATATTGATTCTAAACATAAGTATAACACCTTTGTTGAGACAAAATTGATAAAGTCGTCATTTCAATCAACTGAAATAAATATAGAATCGCTTGATTTAATTCTTAGCGACATGTACGATTTAAATTTTGTACAAACAAAAGGTGACAACAAGTATTTCATTACTTTTATTGATAATAGCACAAAATATTGTTATATGTATTTGCTTAAAAGTAAGAATGAAGCTATATATAAATTTGTTCTTTATATGTATGAAGTTAAAAATCAACCAAATAAAAAAATCAAAGCATTGAGAACTAACCAAGGTTGAGAGTATAAAGTACAATTTGCTAAATTCTATGCACAATACAAAATCTTTCACGAATCCACAGCACCTTATTCACCCCAACAAAATAGCGTTGCTGAATGGAAATTTTTGTAATTTAAAATAAATGATGAATGTAATGTTAATAAGTTATGTGTTATCTCAGAATATGTAGGGAGAAGCTATGTCATCGACGAATTACCTTTTAAATAGGGTACTCCGAAAGGAAAAAGAAAAGATCATCTATGAATTATGAAAACGAAGAAAATCTTCCAACAAATACTTATGAGTGTGGTGTTGTCTTGCTAAAGTAATTATACAAACACTAAAGAAGGTGAATATATGCTCTAATACTGTAGATTGCATTTTCATTGGTTATATAAAATAATAATGGTGCTTATCTATTTCTTGTTTATGAGTTTAAAATCACAAACATAAACAAAAATACAATAATAGAATCGAGAAATGCTTCATTCTTTAAACATGTATTTCAGTATGGATCCAAAAAGGAAGCATTCTCTTCTAAACAAACAATAAGACTATGGTTAAAATTAATCAGGACCAAGGACTAGATGAGGAGGTCAAGGTTGGACATAATGTAGCAAAAGCAACGATAAGATAATTAAATCTACTAAAAATATTTTGAATTTAAGATTTGACATGCAATATATGTGTTTAGTTGATATGATACTTGTAGTTAAAATTTCAAGAATATCGGATGGACTTGTTCAAAGCTAGTCATATTATGTTGATAAAATTCTTGAAATTCTTAACAATATTGATTCTGGTATGGCTGGAAATAGATACAAGTAATTATCTATCTAAAAATAAAGGTGAGAGTGTCTCAAGTAGAGTACTCTACAAATATTGGAAGTCTTATGTACTTGATGACTTGTACAAAATCATACATAGCTTTCACAATTAGTAAACTAAATATATATGCAAGACATCCAAGAGTTGTCAATCGGAAATGAATAGTAAGAGTATTGGAGTACTTAAGATATACTCATAGCTAGAAATATGATATAAAAGATTCAAAGTCTAGTAATGGATTTATTTTCACACTGGGAGGTGCAACTATATCATGGAATTCCTCTAAATAAACGATTATAGCCAGATATAACATGGAATCCAAGTTTATATCTCTAGAGAAATGTGGTGAAGAGATTAAGTGGCTAACATCTTCTCAAATGATATTCCAAGATGGTCATAGCTTCTTCCAGAAACATGTATAATGATAAGTCTAGCATATACATCATAGAACATAATACCATAAAATAACTACTCTTAGCTGGAGTTATCTCTGTTGACTATGTGAGGTTAAAATAAATATTGAGGATCCACTAACCAAATGGTTAAATAAAGAGTTAGTTAAAAAGTCATAGGAATGTAAACCCTTGAACGAATAACTTAATACAATGAAAACTTAGTTTAGTTGATGGAAGATCTCAAAACTAGGTTCAAAAGGACAATTTATTTGTAAAAAATTAATCAAATCACTATGGAGAATGTTATTTCATTACCATTCCTATGATGTAACAATGATAATCGTAAAGATAAAGGATAAGCAACCGACTTTTAACATTCTTCTCTCGGGATTTACAGGAGCTCAAATTTATTGAGATGTTATGACAAGTTCATGACTTCGCTCAAATATGCGGACATTATTTTCTCTTTAGGAGCGAACCTTCTATTGACTTGATTTATCTCTAATTGTAAAACATTTTTTATTCTATCTGTTAGGCATGCATTTCTTTTGCCAATTGCAAACCAGCTAGTAAGACTTCATATTTAGCTGCAATATTTGTTGCCTTAAATATGAACTTTAATGCAAAATTCAGCGGGTTAATTACCTCAATAGTCACTGAACTTTACCAAAAGTTTCCACCAAGTCACTGAACTTTAAAAACTACGTGGTTAGTCACCGAACTTTCGAAAAATCACCTCATTGGTTACTGAACTTTAAAAATCACTTCATTGGTCACTGAACTTTGCAAAAAATTTCTACGGGGTCACTGAACTTTGCAAAAAGTTTCCCAAATAGTCATTGGGTTTAGTGACCATTTGAGAAACATTTTGCAAAGTTTAGTGACCAATGAAGTGATTTTTAAAGTTCAGTGACCAATGAGGTGATTTTTCGAAAGTTCAGTGACTAACCACGTAATTTTTAAAGTTTAGTGACCTAGTGGAAACTTTGACCAAAGTTCAGTGACTATTGGGGTAATTAACCCAAATTCAGCTTATGCCTTTCTGGGCTTGTCAAAATCTTTCCTGCTCCAGCACCATTTTCTCCAAAAGATCCATCCACAAAGAGTTTCTAGATTTCCTATTCCAAATCGATTTTAGGAATGTGGACGTTGATATTTCAGCAACGAAATTTGCCAATGCTTGAGCTTTGATTGCGTATCGACCTTGACAACTTATTTCGAATTATCCTAATTTTACTGTATATTTCATCAATCTTCATGATGCATCAGGTTTTTGTAATACTTGCTTAAGTGGGAAACTGGTCAATACCTCAACACTTCAGAAATAGGGCGCAACTTTTGTGACGCTACTACTAGGGCGATGGCCAACTTTTCCCATGACATCTAGTCTCAGCACTTTGTAAGAATTTACTCACATAATATATAGTTAAACCTCGATAAAGTAATACCCTCGAGATTGAAAAAAAATATTCATTTAGCGAGGTTCTTTATTTATTATTTTAGAGAGAGCTTTTCAATATAAAATATGTACATTATATGTGGTAAGAAAAATCAAAAGACACTAGTCAAAGTATTATTTGAATTTAGAGAAGCTCAAAAGTTTTAGTGAAACTTAATGTCTCTAAAAACTAAGTTCACGTACATAGCAAATGAAAAGGTTTAGTCTTTACCTATAAAAGCTAGATGTTTGGAAGACATATTTCAAGTACATACAATATTTTGTTTCCCTTCCAATGTCTTCTCATCATTTGAAATGAGTAAAAAAATCAATTTTAACCAATAAAATGAGGAGTGCAATGTGTTAGCATAAGAAAGAGAATCCAACTATTAGCCAAAAAGATATGCAAGCATGGGTGCAACAAAAGCTTGATTTGACTATTAGTCAATCAACAATATCGAACACTCTCAAAAGGGTATCGGAATATTTGTCAAATGAGATGAAAAATAGCGATGTTAAAAGGCACAAATCGACAAAATACCCTGATTTAGAGAAAGTTTTGTATGAGTGATTTCTTCAAAGGCAAGATAAAGTGAACATGTCTAGAGAATTATCCAAGGAAAAGCAAAAGAATTTTTGCAAAAAATGTATGGTGAAACTAATCCAGAATTTAGCTTTTCTAGTGGATGGTTAAAACGTTTCAAGGCAAGATATGGAATCAAATCTTACCGACGTTTTGGTGAAAGTGGTTCAGTTATCATGGAGAACATTGAAAATACTTTACCTAGAATACGATCCAAACTAGACCAGTTTCAGCTGAAGGATATTTACAATATGGATGAAACTAGATTATTTTACCAATTGGAAGCTGATCATTCCTTGCTACCAAGCAGCTCGAAGGACTCAAAAAAGATAAGGAGAGAATTATTGTTGTTGTTTGTTGCAATGGTGATGAATCTGACAAAGTACCACTTTGAGTTATTGGTAAGTATGCAAATCCTAGATGCTTTAAAAATGTGAACACGAACAATCTTAATTGCAAGTATCGATCCAACAAGAAAGCTTGGATGACTGGCTTGCTTTTTCAAGAATTTGTTGGTTGGTTTGATAATAGAATGAATGGTAGGAAAGTTCTCTTAATAGTAGACAATTGCCCAGCTCATCTAAAGATAGTTGAAAGCTTGAGAAATGTAGAGTTATTTTTGTTACCTCCTAACACAACGTCTAAGATTCAACCATGTGATGCTGCGATTATTCGAGCATTCAAAGCTCATTATCGTCGTCATTTTTATTCTAGCATGTTACAAGGCCTTGAGGTTGAAGCACAAAATCCTGAAAAAATTAATATTTTGAATGCTATTAATTTTGCTAACATGGCTTGGAATTTTGATGTGAAGACAACAACAATTGCAAATTATTTTCGGCATTACAAGATTCTGTCAGAAGAAAACAATGTTCCCGAACCAGAAGTTGGTGAATCAGATGAATGTATCCAATGATTAAATGATGTTATCTCTAATTTACGCTATAGAAATGTGATGGATGTTGAACATCTTTTGAACTATCCTACCGAGAATGATGCAGTTATGGAATCACCTACAGACGAAGAAATTATTCAATCGGTAATGAACAGTAATGATGATGAGAATGATCCTAAACCAGATGATAGTAGCATTGTCCCAAATGTGTCGTCAAAAGAGGCATTTCAAGCAATAGTCACCTTAAGCAACTATTTGCTATAACACGAGCAAAATATTCCCAAAGTTGTGTATACTCTACAAAAAGTTAAGGATGAGGTTCATTTTGGTTTAGGTGGGAAGAAAAAACAATCAACTATAGATGCATATTTTCAAAAGGAATGATTATTGTACGGGTATTGTTGATTGATTGAAAGATTTTGGTCTATATATATATATATTTTCTCAATGAAATCCAGTAATTATTACTTTATATTTTTATTGGGCCCTTAAGGATTCAATTTTTTTTTAATTACTTAATACATTTATCGAGGTTATTACTTTAGTCCATTAGCCCAAGTCGGGATCGAAAGAAATTATTATATAATCAAGGTTATTACTTTATCAAGGTTTAACTGTAATGACAATTGTTGCTACCCTTCCTATCTAACTAAGATGAAATTTACTACTATTTTAGAAACCGCCAAGAACATTTTTTCTCCGTTTACTGGCTTGGCTAGCATCAGAGCTTTTCCTAAATTTTCCTTCAAGGCTTGTACGCATTCTTCAGACCATTTAAATCCCCTTACTCCTTTTAATGTTTAGAAGAATGATGAGCATTTATCTGTAGCTCGTGAAACATATTTGCTTTAAACTGCGATCTTTCATGTTATACTTTGTACCTCATTAGATTTTTTTGGAGATCACATTTCAATAATGGTTTGGATTTTGTCAGGGTTTACTTCAATGCTTTGCTAATTTACCATGAACCCTAAAAATCTCTTTGACACGACTCCAAAAGCACACTTTGATCGGGTTGAGTTTTATTCAATTTGACTTTTTCCCTCTAATTATCTCACCATTCTGCCTTTTACCTTTCAATGCTTTCTTGCAAATGCTTCAAGAAACTAATTCGATCTTAATCAAAAGAATTGACCCCTTGTAAAGTTCAAACAAAGAATCAGAGAGGAATTTGACTCTAGAAAGACTCAATAAAAGAATGAATGTACAACTGAATGGGAACACCAACAAGAAATTCAAGAAAGTGTTTTCTTGAATTTGATTCTCGCCTTGTTTGCAACAATATTGACCCAAAGGATAGTTTTCAGGTTGAATTGAATTCTTTTCTTTTGCAATTTTCAAATTTTTTTTGACACTAAATGTGCAAAAATTCAACATAAAGGCCAAAAAAATAAAAAAAAGAATTGATTTGGGCACTAATCTAATGCACAAGTGCTTCTTGAATATGTTTGGTGCTTTTATTGGATTGAAATACTAAAAAAGATGATGAAATTTAGGAAGATTCAAGAACATGACGAAGAACGGGGAAAAGGTAAAGATTTAGAATTAAAAAAATGCTAAAAGTAAAAATATAACCTTGATTCAAGAGTCAAATCTCTGATACCATTTGATGTGAATCCATATAGTGATAATAGCTCCTAAACCCACAAAAAATTGATTACAACCCTAGAAACCTAAAATCCTGGTTTAAAACTTGACCCAATAATTTTTTGAATCAATGAACCAAAGTTACAGAAGAACTGAACCTTTAATTACAAAAAAACTATGAACCTTACCATGTATTTGTTGAATGCCACAAAGAATTAATATTGATAAGTTCGACATTTAATTTAATGAAGAGCAAGAGAAAGCAACCTTGCTTTGCAATAAATTTCAATAATAATGTGTTTACAATGAAAATAATGAGTCCTATATATAGGGAACCCATAAAAATCTAATTAAATTAGAATTATATCAAAAAGATATCACAAGGATACCATAACAAGAGTTCTTCCAAAAATAGACTTCTAGCAGAAAAATTGAAAAAACTCGTCCAAAAAATGAATTATGTGACCGCAAAGTTATAACTCCCGCGAACGCATAGAACAACCAAAATTTTTCTTCTTTGTTTTGGGAATAGTACATGCTTATCGCATCCCGTTTTATACTATAAAATAACGTAGTTATCTGACTAGCTTCCAATTTTGTTTTCTTGATTCTAATGCATTGAACTTGGTGTTTGACTTGTAAACTTCAAACTTTTGCATCGAACTCTTAGTTCCTATCTGCTCGCGATCTCGTTATTGGTTTCTCTTCAAGTTGAGCCGGATCTTTGTAAGCTTATTGCCCTTCATGGATCCTATCAAATGGTCATAAATTTGAGTTAAATAGTGGGAGCGTAATTAATGTAATTAAAGACCGTGTTAAATTAATTGATGCATTTTTATATATTATTCTGTTAAATTTCATCATTTTTATTGAATTATGAGCTACCATATGAATTTCAGAGGCATACTGCAGGTTAAATTTTCCAGATTAGCACCGTAATATGAGAATTATTCTCAAACATAAGAAAATTGGTTATATCCTTGATTAGCCCTTTCTAGACACCGTTGATGACTCAACTAAGGATGAAATGGCTACTATAATTAACAAAGTGATGACAGTAATACTGTAACATGTGTGATTATTGTAGCTATATTACTGGAGTTACAAAAGCAACATTAGGGTATAATGCTAACATAATGATTTTTCATCGGATCAAGAAAACAAAATTGGAAGCATGTCGGATAACTATACTATCCCATAGTATAAACAGGATGCTATAGCATGTACTACTCCTAAAACAAAGAAGTAGAATTTTAGTTGTTCTATGTTGTTGCGGGGGATATATCTAGTTCATTTTCAGAACACATTTTATGTTAGGATCCATGGAGGGCAACAAACTTACAAAGATTTGGCTCAACTTGAAGATGAACTAATGATGAGATCGCGAGCAAATAGGATCAATGAAGCCATGTATTTACTTATTCAAGCTACGAATGCCAAGAGTTTGAAGTTAACAAGCCAAACACCAAGTTTCTTGTTGGGCATGAAGGTGGAAACAAGTTGGATGCATTGGAATCAAGAAAACAAAATTGGAAGCCTATCAAATAATTATACAGTCGCATAGTATAAAACACGAAGCTATAGCATGCACTATTCTCGAAACAAAGAAGTGGAATTTTGGTTGTTCTATGATGTCTCGGGAGTTATAACTATGCGGTAGCATAGTTCATTTTTGTAACATTTTTTTTTAGATTTTTCCTAGAAGTCTATTTTTGATAGAACTCTTTTTATGGTCTTTTTTTGATATTTTTCTTTTATATAATTTCGTTTTAATTAGGTTTTTAGGGTTCCCTATAAATATGATTTATTTTTTTCATTGTAAAAATAACACATTATTGAGAGAATTAATAAAGCGAGATTTGCTTTCTTTTGTTCTTTATTGAACTTAATTTCGAACTTATCAAAGATTTCATCTTTGTGGCGGTCAACAAATTCATAGCAATGTTCATAGTTTTTGTAATCAAGGGATTAAGTTCTTCCATAACTTTGGTTCCTTGATTATTATTAGGTCAATCTTCAAATTGGGATTTTAGCTTTCTTACGTTGTGATTCAATCTTTTGTGGGTTTCGGAGCTACTATTACTATGTGGGTTCACATCAAACGCATTTCCAAATTACATAGAGATGGATATTTGGGGTCAATTGATTTTGAATCATTTGACAAATGCGAATCACACCCGTTAGGTAAGATGACCCCATCTCCTTTTACTTGAAAAGGAGAAAGAGCTACATAATTACTAAGCTTAATACTTAATGATGTATGTGGGCCAATGTCAATTAATGCGATGAGTTTTCTCTTACTTCCTCACATTTGCTAATGACTATTCTAGATATGGTTATGTATACTTAATAAAGTTCAAGCATGAAGCACTTGAGAAGTTCATGGAATTCAAGCGAGAAGTAGAGAAACAAATAGGTAAAAGTATTCTCACATTAAGGGTCTATTTGATAGATATTATTGAGGAAAGAATATATTTTAAATAGTGATATGATGAAAAATATGTGGTTAAAAAGTAAGAAATAATTTAATAATATGATGGAAAATATTATTTTATTGAAGAATGTGTGGTTAAAAATGAGTTTTGAAAGAATGTGTGTCAAACACGGGCTAAGATATGATCAAGGTAGAGAATATCTGAAAGGAGATTTTTATAGATTATTTAGAAGAGAATGTAATTCTCTTGCAGTGGACTCTACCACATACGTCGCAACATAACGATGTATCTAAAAAAAGGAATCGCACACTATTAGATATAGTGCGATTAATAATGAACCATATAAGCCTCCCAAAATCGTTGTGGGGTAATGCACTAATTGCCACATTCTGCACATTAAATTGTGTTCCATCTAAATCCGTTGACAAATTTCATACGAGTTATGGAAAGGTAGAAAAACCAATTTGTCTCATATTAAAGTTTGGGATTGTGACGTGTTCGTGTAAAACCGTTTGTACGGGATCGTTGTACAAGTAATAAAATTTTTGAGTTAAGAGTATCGTTCCCATGAGGAATAATGTCTAATTTGTAGTTCAATAGCTACTATTAAATTCAAAGTGTGGTAATATCAAAAAAGATAGTTTATATATTTTCTATAGTAATCCTAACCTAAGAAAATAAATAAAGTATTTATCTAATATGTGAATGTTTGTATTGGAATCGTGAATCCCCCTATTGCCATTTATTTCAATTCTTAGTTCTTAATCTAGTAAATTCATACATTCAAGACAATCGATAATCCACTATTATTCAATATTCTTTTCCAAGATATATTAAAACTATGTTTAACACGACCCGATCATATTCCTAGTCCGAATTCATATGAAAAACATGCATTGAATCACATGATTTATTGCACATGATTGCACATGCCATAGATATTATTCCTAATACCATTTGTTCATGTGTTGATTTTGCCGCGTTCTAGACTTATTGTGAGTATTTCTACACTACAACAAGCAACTTACTATTTAATTGGTGATCAAGCAATCAAATAGTTCAATGGGAATGCAAAACCAATCAAGAAATACTAAACTAATTGTCTTGAATTAAAATAAATAAACAATAGAGTTCATCATTCATCCAATACAATGAAAAACTTAGCCAACCACCCTAATCATTAAACTATACAAAAAATAATGAAAAAACATCACCCAGATCTAGAAATAATGAAGAAAGTGGAGAAATCCAATTTCTTAGCTTGAATCTTGAAAATTGATGAATAATCTTCAATAAACTTGTATAATTTGCCTTTGGTTGATGATTGTGTCTCGTTCTTCGCCTCCAAAACTCTGTAGAATATGATGAAATTTAGGTTTTATGGACGTCCCCCCTCTTTTTGGACATCTCTTCCCTTAAATACGGCACCCAATATAGCAATTCAAAACTTTCCAAACGCAAAATAAGGGAACAAAATTTTTCCCAAAATTGACATATGTGTACGCATGGGTCTAGATGTGCGTACGCACAATGCAACATAAGTGGCTTCAATTTGTAGGAATTGGAATCGTACATACGCACGCCTTGCAGGTCTGTACACATAGTTCAATGTTTGGGGACCAATTTTGCAAATTGGTCTCTGAACTTCCTCATGCATATGTTTTGGTCTTTTTCCAATATTTCTTGTCCCGTTCACTATTATTTCATTTCAATTGACTCTTGGCATTTTCAAATTATCGTTTTGTATTCCGAATCAACTTTTGAATATTTGTATTTCAGTCTCCGAAACTTTGTATTTGATACAACGGAGCCATTTTTCGCTATCTTTGCATTCTTTTCTCCAATTCTTTATCAAACATTGAGTTTTATCTACGAAATGAAATATAACACAAATTAGGTAGTATTTTATCTAAAGAACAATAAAATATCATCATTTAGGACCTCGAATAAGTGTAGAAACTACACTTATCATGACTTTTATGTGAAGCACACTAAATCATACATGCTTGAGGCTAAATTTGATAAATGATTGTTTTTGGAACATCTAAAATAGACAATTGGATATCAATTTTATAATTTCGTTGAGAAGAAAATATTTATATTAGGACATGCCATATTTTTAAAGAAAGAGTTTATTACAAGAGAGGGCAGTGAGAGCAGAATATATCTTGAAAGAATTCAATAATTCACATATCTAGTTGACCAAGTAGATGAACTTAAGTCTATTCTTACACTAGTTAGAGGACAAACTCTTGATCAAGAAGTAGAGACTCATGAGGACATGTCGCTCCGTGTAAATCTTGTAGGATCATTCGACCTCCTAGAAGGTACGAATCCATGATTATTAATCATTCATTACTAATCGAGGATGATGAACTTACTAATTACATAGAAGTAAAGTAAAGTGTTGACTCAAAGAGATTGGAGGCCATGGAATTTGAAATGAAGTCAATGTATGTAAACAAGGTTTAGACCTTAATTGACTAGAATGATGGGATAAAACTCATAAGTTGTAAATGTGTTTACAAGTGATAAGGGCATTTTTACACATTCATTTCAGTTCACAAACATGAATAATTGTTGATAAATGTGCAGAATATATCTTAATTCGATGTAATATGTGTTTACAGGACATCAACTATGAATGTAGGGGAAATTAAGAAAAACAAGCAAAAAAGGGGGGGCTTAAATAAAGCAAGAGTAAAGTTTGAGGACTCAAGTACAAATACTGAAAAGTTGTGTCAAACCTTTCAATGAAGATTTGAGCACTTTAGGAGTCAATTGGATGAAATGAAACATCAAGGGAATGAAATATCGTCAAAGTATGATCACATATCAATTTCCAATCGAAAAAGTTATGCATCTGTTTTCAGTCTTATATTAAAACCCATTCTTAACATAGTAAATAATCGAATTGGAAGATGATGTCTGAATCAAAGTTTTAGCCCTTTGAGTTAGCTTTCGAAAGCAACTTAAATCACTACAATTGGACATTAGGAGTGAAAGATATGACCAAAATACTAAATGCTGTCCGACGAAGAAAAATATAACACTATGTGGCCGCATAGTGTTAATTCCTTGCCACCACATAGACTACTACATAGATCTTTTGGGCTGAATTTATTTGATCTATGCAACCGCATGACTTTGTACTATACGGTCACATAGAAGACCTCCGACATGAAAATTCTAGTTTCTTTATTCGAACCAATCTCTTATGGTAGGGTATCTTGACGACCTATTTAACCCTAAACTCGGCCAGAACTAGGTTTTCACGCATTCTTTGGGAGAAAAACACATTGAAGAGCTAACAAGAAAGCGAGAACAAGGATTTTCACTTCAAGCTTCAAGATTTCAAGATTAAATTCAAGAATTGGGTGATCTCTTCTCTTAAATATTTTTCTTGTTCTTTAATTTTATCCATACTAGGCTAGACTTTTTATATACTAGGTGAACGATGAACCTCACATTGTGGTCTCTTAATTTCTAATTTGCAATTTGATATTCAAATACGTTTGATGGATGTTGAATGATTTATATACACTTTCTTGCCTCTACAATTATATGCGCAATAGTTGTATGAGTTTGGGTGGTTTATTTTATGCATTCAAAAGAAGGAAAATAAACTCAACAAGGTATAAATCATCGTTTACTTCATAGATGATAGAAATATACCGATATGCTTTACATGAATCTCTAAGTATTTACAAAACGTCATGCATTCTTGTATATTGCATTTGTCATAAAAATATAGTCAAATGGTATGCTAGAATAGGTTCAATTCTACTCGAAAGATATTGTTGGATAAGTTAGAAACATTGATTCTTCAACCAATTCATCGTGTTATCAAATTGTGAATTAGGGATTAAAAGTGAAATTGCTTGGTGATTCGGGATCCTTGTACACTTTTCTATTCATTAATTTCATCAACATTTTGCATTCAACATATTTTTGCTTTCATTTTGTAATTTTAGTTTACTAGATTCGGTTAAGGTCTCGATAATAGAAATCAAGTTAAATCAATCATCGTGGGAACGATACTCGAAATTCTAGGATTTTCACTTTATTACTTGTCAACGAACCGTGCACTTGCGGTGATTTAAATCCGAAACATATTTTCGTGAACAAGTTTTTGGCGTCATTGCCGGGGATTGAGTATTAACTTATTTTTTGTTATTTAGACACTAATTCGAACTTGCTTTTAATTTTAGTTTATTTATTGTTTTCAATTTAGTTTATTTACTTGGGTTGAGCTAAGTGCTACTATTATCAGTAGGATTACCAAGAACAAATACAAATGGCTAATCAACAACTGGAACCGATTGTAACACTTGCAGCTCTAGCCAATGCTGAAGCACACGATGATGGGGATACTTTGCTTGGGGATTTTTTTTATCACCGTTTGTCATTCAGAGCCATCTAGCATTGTCTACCCAGCATTCGAGCAGCCGAACTTTCAACTGAAGACAAATGTCATTCAACTCTTTCAGAATAGACATCAATTCTACGGGACAGCCAATGAGAATCCATATACACATTTATCCCGTTTCTTGTATATGTGTCAACATTTCAGGTACCAAGGGATATCTGAAGATGCAATCAGACTGAGGCTGTTCCCACTCATTCTTCGAGATAAAGCACTTGAATGGCCCGATTCACTTCCGGTGGTAAGCATAACTACTTGTAATGACCTGGCTCATAAATTATGTACCAAATACTTCCCACCAGCCAAAGTGGCGAGAATGAGGCATGACATATCAATATTTAGCCAACATAACATTGAATCCTTTGATAAAGCGTAGAATAGGTTTTTCTATATGGGACTAACTCCAACTTTCGGGAACATGGTGGACTCTTCATCAAATGACTCCATAATTACAAGATCAATCGAGGGAGCTTGGGAGTTGTTTGAGAGAATGGCGAATACATCAACCATGTAGTCATCTGATCGAGTTGGCACAAAGAAAGCAGTTGGAGTGTATAAGGTGGATAACTAATCAGCATTGTCTACAAAAATTGATTCATTATTTCACAAGATGGAGAACATAACACAGATGGTGAACTCAGCACACGTTAGGAAGTTAGTTTGTGAAGAATGTGGAGCGGAACATCCCATAGCCAAATGTCCTATCGTTACACAAAGAATGGAACATGTGGACTTTGCTCAATGGGGTCAACGTCAGTAAAACAACCCGTACTCTGAAACATACTATCATAATCTGGAGACTCAAGTGGGACAATTAGCTCTCTTTATGACAGGAAGAGTACCTCGTGATCAATGTCAATCCATTACTATACGAAGTGGAGTTCAGCTACCTAATATATATGTCAAGAGATCGGATGAAAATATAGTACAAGTGGAATCTTCTGAACAAGAGAGTGAGAAGCATGTTGACAACAAGAAAATATCAGTAAGAGAAAGTTCAGAAAAATCACAACAAGTGCCAGATAATTCGGTAAATCCATATGATCCACTCATTCCATTCCCACAACGATTGCGAAAGCATAAATAGGAGCAACAATACAAGAAATTCCTCGAAATCTTCATGAAACTCCACATAAATATCCCATTGGCGGAAGCACTGTTCAAGATGCTTGGCTACGCCAAATTTCTAAAAGAAATTATTTCCAAGAAACGAAAGCTAGAGGACCATGAGACAGTGATGCTAACAGAGGAGTACAGTGCCATAATTCAGAAAAAGCTCCCACCAAAATTGAAAGACCCAGGGAGTTTTACTATACCTTACACTATTGGTGAATGTCACTTTGACAAAGCTCTTTGTGATCTTGGTGCAAGTATTGATCTAATGTCTCTATTTGTTTTCAGAAAACTCGGACTAGGCGAAGCCAAAACAACCACGGTGACACTACAATTAGCTAATCGATCATTGGCACATCCGAGAGGGATAATTGAGGACGTGCTAATCAAGGTGGACAAATTCATTTTCCCTGTCGATTTCCTCATTATGGATATGGAGGAAGACAAGAATATCCCACTTATCTTGGGTAGACCATTTCTAGCTACTAGTAGAGCTCTAATAGATGTTCAAAATAGGTAGTTATATTTGAGATTTGGCGAGGAACATATCACTTTCAACGTTTTCAATGCTATGGACTATCATGTCGAGTCAGATAGTTGCTATCGAATTAATATGGTAGATGAGATGGTGCAGATAAAATTGTGTTTCAAAACTTTTCAAACACTGTTGATGACCATAATATGCATTTTCAATCCAAACAAAATCATGAGAAGAAAGAAGTCTACATTGTTGAGTTCGAGGCAGTTGATGAGGGAAAAGCAGATGACACAGATAAATATAAGGCTAAAGTTTGGAGGAACGTTGGAGTAAGAAAGAAAATGTCATTGAAGAAGCTAATCAGGACCTCCAAGGCTATATTCAATGTACCTTAATAGACTAACATGGAACAGTTGAGCTATAGACTATAAACTAGCGCTGGATGGGAGGCAACGCATCGTTTTTACCCTTTTATTCATTTTATCTTATGCATTCGATTCGTAATTTCTTTCTTCACGTTTTTTTATAATTTTTTATAAGATTACTTTTTCATCATCTCTACAGGTAATAAAAGAGTATATGCATGGTCCACACTTCTTTTTCCTCCACCATCTTCACCTTCACATCTTCATCGATCAGAGAAGTATTCCTCACCCTTTGTTCTCTATTTTCTGTGAATTTGTCCTTAATTTTATGTGCTGCTAAATTTGCATTTTATTATTCTTTAAACATTGAGGACAATGTTCTATATACGTTTGGGGGTGGGAATATGTCATTCATTATGTTACTGCAATTTTTGTTTTTGTGTGATTGTGTGAAAAAAAAAAGAGTTCTCCATTTGTTGTTGAGTTATTTTGAGTTTTGCTGTTACATTTTCAATAGTAGTTTACACTTTTGTGTGCTTGCGTGGGTTTAACAATTCTGCTGACTATGATGTTAGATATTGGACTATGTACGGGCCATGAATGTGAAAACTGTGCATTATTAGCTTGATCGATACATGTTAGTGTACAACTTGATTTATTTTGCGCACGACACTCATGCTTGCATATTGGGCTAATGATTTGAGTCATTGCTTAGAGATTGTTGAACATATAGATTGTACCGGAAAAACCTCTTTTGTGCTAAACCATGACCAATTTTTAGAATAGCTTAGATGTGATTGAACTGTTGCAAGGGAACATTGAGACGAGTAGGGGCTCCATGCATGATATATTGTGTGGATTATCTAAAACTAATGGGATGATAACTAGGTGAAAGTTTCAAGTTAGGGTTTTAGTTTTAGAGATTGTGTGTCTAAAAGAAAATGGACATTACACTAATCATGAGATAAATAAAGACATATGTTCGAGCATGTATAACTCGAGTGATTAAGCCTATAGGGGTTTAAAACCTGATGCCCTAAAGTCATCTGTCTTGGGAGTCATCGACCTAAAACTCTCTACATGGGTTATACAGAAAGCAAATGAAAGATGCCATGAAAAAAAAAAGGAAAAAAGAAAAACACCATTTCTATCTGTTGATGAATAACATACACACTCTTCTGTATGAAATGCATTGATTAGCCACAGACACTTGGTTGATAAGACTATATCTCTAATGCGAGGCAATTAGCTTAGTATAGTCTCAAAGGTTGAAGAAATAAAAAATTAGGAAAGCCTCTATTTGATGAAGTGAGAACTTGTGATAGTGTGATTCATCAAAACTAAGAGAGGGGAATGAGTATTTATTAATGAGTTCAACCTTAGTACACACCCTAAGATAATTGAGTGAAAAGAAGAAGTTTGGGGGTGGTATCTTTCGAGCGATGAAAGTGAAATTCTGACTACATTGGGTCGGGTATGAGTGAGTCATGATTCTAATATGTTGGTATGAGTTTTCACACACACACACACACACACACACACACAGACGTCAAGTTATGCATGTAACATGTGGAGATTGATATAATTTTACACGGCTGTAGTTGTTCATGTTGTTTTTTACTAAGTTCTAATCCTGAGATACAGCGAATTGAAAAACTATGTGTTACTTAGAATTAAATTACGAATTTGTTTGAGAACAAACAATGATTCAAGTTTGGGGAAGTTGATAAATGCGTTTTTACACGTTCATTTCAGTTCACAAACATGAATAATTATTGATAAATGTGCATAATATATCTTAATTCAATTTAATATGTGTTTACAGGACATCAACAATGAACGTGGGGGAAATTAGGAAAAACAAGCAAAAAAAGGGCTTAAATGAAGCAAAAGCAAAATTTGAGGACTCAAGTGCAAATACTGAAAAGTTGTGTCAAACCTCACGATGAAGATTTGATCATTTTAGGAGTCGATTGGATGAAAGGAGACATCAAGGAGATGAGATATCGTCAAAGTATGATCATACATCAATTTCCAATCAAAAAAGTTATGCATCTATTTTTAGTCTTATAGTAAAGACCCATTTTAACATAGTAAATGATCTAATTGGAAGATTATATCTGAATAAAAGTTGTAGCCATTTGAGTTAGCTTTCCAACTCAACTTGAATCACTACAATCAGACATCTGGAGTGAAAGATATGATTAAAATACTAAACGCTGTCCGATAAAGAAAAAGATAACACTATGCGGTCGCATAGTGTTAATTCCTTGTGACCGCATAAACTACTACAGTGATCTTTTGGGTTGAATTTAGGGAAAATTGCGACAGAGGTCCCAAACCTTTCATTTTGTTGGAGATTACACCCTAACCTTTAATTTTTGCGGCCTCAGTCCCAAACATTTATATGTAATTGCAGTTGCGGTCCAAATCACAGATTCCGTCCAAAATGCCGTTATTTTGAAATAAAATCAGGGGCAAAATGGTATATTTGGAAATTTTCATAATAAAACAATTAAATAAAAAAAAAGAGACTACTGTTCATCTTCCCCAACCGACCGACCGACCGACCCACTCCCACTCCTCGTCTGAAATCCGAAACCTTTGACTCTCAGAGAGGGAGAAAGAACTTTACCTGGTGAGCAATCTACTGGAGAAATAGTGGCAATATATATGACATAAAAATCAAATCTTGACAAAATAAACAAACAAGGTAGTGATAATCTTGTTTAATAATATTCCAAAGTTATTTGTTTTCTGGGAATTGATCAAGGATACCACACTTGAGAATGAGACTTGAAAAGAGAAACTTGAAGGAAGTGAAACGTGATACGATTAGTCAAGCACGCCAGTCACTGATATATAAGAAAATCTGAAGAAAAATGTTAAAAATAAGAAAAATTGTAGATTAAATAAAATGTTCATCCATTTTAGCAGTACATTATTGATCAAAATCTTACCTTCTTCTCCGATTTCCACGCCTACCTTAAGTTGCTTGCCCTAGTTTCAATTCCGATGAAGGGGGTGGGGAGTTGGGGAAGATGAACAGTACTCTCTTTTTTTACATTTTTATTGTTTAATTATTTTATTATGAAAATTTCAAAATAGACCATTTTGCCCCTGATTTAATTTCAAAATAATGGCACTATGGACGGAATCCGTGATTTGGACCGCGACTGCAATTATATATAAAGGTTTGGGACTGAGGCTGCAAAAATTAAAGGTTAGGGTGTAATCTGCAACAAAATGAAAGATTTGGGACCTTCGCCGCAATTTTCCCTTGAATTTATTTGATCTATGCGACCGCATGACTTTGTATTATGCGGTCGCATAAAAGACCTCCGACATGAAAATTCTGGTTTCTTTATTCGAACAAATCTCTTATGGTAGGGTATCTTGACGACCTATTTAACTGTAAACTCATCCAGAACTAGGTTTTCACGCATTCTTTGGGAGAAAAACACATTGAAGAGCTAACAAGAATGCGAGAACCAGGATTTTCACTTCAAGTTTCTAGATTTCAAGATTAAATTCAAAATTTGGGTGATGTCTTCTCCTAAATGTTTTTCTTGTTCTTTAATTTTATTTATGCTAGGCTAGACTTTTTATGTACTAGGTGAACATGAACCTCGCATTGTGATCTCTTAATTTCTAATTTCAATTTGATATTCAAACACGTTTGATGGATTTTGAATGATTTATATACACTTTTTTGCCTCTACAATTATATGCGCACTAGTTGTATGAGTTTGGGTGGTTAATTTTATGCATTCGAAAGAAGGAAAATAAACTCAACAAGGTATAAATTATCGTTTAGTTCATATAGGATAGAAATATACCGATATACTTTACGTGAATCTCTAAGTGTTTACAAAACATCATGCATTCTTGTATATTGCATTTTTCATAGAAATATAGTCAAATGGTATATTAGACTATGTTCAATTCTACTCGAAAGAGATTGTTGGATAAGTTAGAAACATTGATTCTTCAACCAATTCATCGTGTTATCAAATTGAGAATTAGGGATTAAAAATGAACTTGCTTGGCGATTCAGGATCCTAGTACACTTTTCCATTCATTAATTTCATCAACCTTTTGCATTCGACATATTTTTGCTTTCATTTCGTAATTTTAGTTTAAAGTGCATGTTCATCATAATTTAATTTTAGAATTTACATCAAATATTATCTTGAGTTTTATAGATTCGGTTAAGGTCTCGATAATAGAAATCAAGTTAAATCAATCATCATGGGAATGATACTCGAAATTCTAGGATTTTCACTTTATTACTTGTCAACGAACCGTGCACTTCCAGTGATTTAAATTCGAAATATATTTTCGTGAACAACAAAAAAAGGTCACATAGATTAGGACATCCATATAAACAAAGCAAGTCTAGTAGCAAAAATTTATAAACAAAAACAAGGATTGACTTTGATGAAACCTTTTCACCTGCAGCCATGCTAAAGTCAACTTGAATTTTGCTTGTAATAACAACATACCATGACTATGAATTATGGCAAATGAATGTCAAAACTACTTTCCTTAATAGAAACTTATGAGATGAAGTGTCAAAAATATAACTCGAATTGATCGATCCATATAGGGATTAAAGCAAACTTCTAGAAGTTGGAATCTTCATTCTGATGAGAATCAAACTGGTTTGATTGTATTAGAAACGAAGTTGAACCGCTTGTTCATAAGAAAACAATGGAAGCATTGTTGTATTCCTAATGTTATATGTAAATGATATATTATTAACAGAAAATGATGTTCCTATATTTCAATCGTTGATATTGTGTTTGTTAAAGGATTTCTTCATGAAATATATGTAAAAAAGCAATTTGATCTATAGAGATAGATCTTGAAAATTTAAGAAGATTTTATATGGAGAAAATGAACTAAGAATTCATTGATACATTGATGCTAACTTTCACTCAGACTAGGATGATAATGAATCTCAATCTTGATATGTGTTTACTCTTAATAATGGAGTTTTTAGTTGGAAATGCTCTAAACACAAAAAAATTGTTGATTCAATAATAAAACCCGAGTACATTATTGCTTCAGAAGCAACAAAGGTTGTGGTTTAGATCAAGAAGCTCATCAATGAACTTGGTGTAATTCATAACATTGTTGATCACATACTTTCGTATTGTGAAAACAATGGAGCTATTGTGTAAGTGAAGGAACTCAGGTCTCGTGAATGATCGATACATGTGTCAAGGCAATAATCTTTTCGAAGAGATAATACAAGGAAATGACATATAGAAAGAACGAGTTCCCACGATTGATAATATTGCAAATCCATTGAAAAAGAGTTTTCGTAGCATAAACATGATTGTCATGTAGACTCTTATGGCATAAGATACAAAAGTGATTGGATCTAGTGCAATGGAAGTTTGCAAGTGTTATGTCATAGGTCCAATCAATTTTGGATATAAGCATTTTTAATAGATAATTGATGCATTTTATTTAGATCTATTATTTAATTGAATTAATATTCTAATAAATTAAATAATAGAGTCCATAGATCCAAGTTTTGGTAACTTGTTAATCATAAAGAGTTGTGATTGTGAGATACAAATTATATATAATTGAATCTTAAATTATCCGCTATCGTAAGTAATAACGAGATACGTATATCGTTATTATGGATAGACCATCACGTGTGGTATTTCTTATGAAGTGAGTAACTGATCTCACAATCTAATGTGTAGTGACACTTAAATGAACACATGAATATTTCGTTATAAGCGCAAAACATTGGAGACCAGTTGAAAAGATTCCACATGGATACATGTCTGAGCGTCAGTGGTAAATCTGTAATGTTCGATATTGGAACTTGTCATTTAACTTGAGGTCATCATAGTGCCTTATATGAGAACAATCATGCTTTGGTGATATTGGATGTTTCTTTACCGAGAGTCGGTAATAGGACATTATTTGTGTATGTCAAGAATCGTATGAAGGTTGTGGTCATCATAATGCCTTATATGAGAACAATCATGCTTTGGTGATATTGGATGTTTCTTTACTGAGAGTCGGTAATAGGACGTCATTTGTGTATGTCAAGAATCATATGAAGGTTGTGAATGAATAGTAGAGGATTCATCACTCTTAGATCGTAAGAGATTATAATATACATTTCATTCAATTAAGTTGATAACAAAATCATTGGCCATGTGTACTTACAAGTCAAAAAGAGTTTTTGACTTAATTAACTTAAGAGTGGGGTAAAAGATATGATTGATAATCGAGATTTACACACTTTCGTATGTCGTAATTAATTGATTGGATCATATTGACAAATGAATTATAGTTCCACAATAAATGAACAAGATTGATTTTTTCATATCACGTGACATTTTCCATGACACGTGTTGCCCTAACATATTACTAGATGTCAATTTGAGATGACGGATATATATTAATATTAATCTAGGAGAACTAACGATAAATTAAAATGATGTTTTAATTTTTCTTATTTGGATTAAATCAAAATAATAATTCAAGTCGTTAGACATCTTAATTGGGAACCTAATAGGCTACACACAAAAGGAGAACTAGAAGAATGAAATATACTAATTAATTAATCTAGATTAAGTTTAAGTTTGGGTCAAGCCCACATAGATTTTTATTAATAAACCGTTAGGATTTGAAAAATAAAACAACACAAGTCATTATTTTGTCAACGCAAGAAAATAAAAGTCCTAATTACTTCATTCTTGTTCCCTATATGAATTTCTATTGGAGATTAGACAATTGGACAGTTGTGGATTACATATCGTGATTTTTCATGTTCAAGATAAGCAAAAAAGTTTGCAAAATTCAACAAAGGTATAATTTCTATCACAGTTTCTTCTAAATACGAAGAATATCCTCAGTGAGAATTGAAATATTATTTATTTTTTGGTTGTGCATGATTAAGTAAATTTCCAACATCAAATCTTAGGAACGTGACGAAAGCCGTGAGAGGTACGATGGGCTCAAGCTCTCATAGAGTAGAAAGTACATAAGTTAACAACTTGAGCTTAGAGATTGGGTCATTATAGGAGGACACTGAAGGATATAGCAGGATTGTATAATATCATTGGTTGAAGAAAAATAACAACTTTACCATAAATACTCTACTCAAGCAACTTCCGTACCTCTAGGATTGCAAAAGAATTGACCATGAAGAAAAAGATGATTATGTAATTCATTTACGAAAAATGATTTGGTAGACTAGTTGGAACACTCAAGGACCAGTTTGGCAACTTGAAAGTTTGGAGGGCCAAAGATAAAGCAAGAAATATGCTAGTGCAAGCATTGCAAGACAAAAACTTTCCTTTTCATACCACCATAAATAGCCAAAACAACATATTTAAGCAAATGACTATAAACAAGCGCTTATTGGGAGGAACCCAATTTTCTTCCATTTTATTTATTATTTTTGTTAGAAAAAAATGATTAGTGAGCTTTATTGCTTTTAGCTGTTTAGGTATCTTCATCCCCATATTTTCCTATAAGGTGCGATGTGTTTGAGCTTAATATGAATTGTTCCATATTATTATGATGAATTTCTCTTCATTTTGTAGGAATGTGACAAGTGAAAACACACAAACCAACGATGGATAAGGAAATGATGTACCCAAATGAATTATCTACGTCTGACAATTTCATTCAAAATTAGCCTTTAAAAACAAACATCCGTCTTGGGAATCTCTTATTGATGTGAACCTATATAGCGATAGTAGTTCCGAAACTCACAAAAAGATTTAATAACACCCAAGGAAGCTAAAATCTTGATTCGAAGCCTGACCCAATAATTTATTGAATCAAGGAACCAAAGTTATAAAGGAACTTGGCCTCTTAATCTCAAAAATTATGAACCTTGCTATGAAGTTATTGAATGCCACAAAGATGAAATCCTTGATAAGTTCTTTGAAATTGAGTTCAATGTAGAACAAGAAGAAACCAACCTTGCCTTGATTTAATATATCAATAATGTGATGTTTTACAATGAAAATAATAAGCCCTATATATAGTGAACTCGTAAAACACTAATTAAAATGTAAAATATCAAGAAAATATGAAACAAATAGAGTTCTAAACGAAAAATGAAAAATTAAACTAGCTTCAATTTTTGCACTGTGCACGCGTTGTAGTCTCTCTCGCACGTGCCGTTCAATTGATTTGGTTATGGGTTGAAATTTTGTACCCCGTACGTGCACGACCTTTGCCTGTTTGGCATACTGCTTTTCGGCTACGCTCCAGGCTTTGCTTCTTCTAACATAGCTTGAATTAAGTGCACTAATCTTGGTTCCTCGTCCACGCCAACATGAAACTTGGTATTTGGCTTGTTAACTTTAAACTCTTTGCCTATGTAGCTTAAACAAGTAAATGCTTGGTTTCATTGATCCTATTTTCTAGCGATCTCATCATTAGTTCCACTTCAAGTTGAGCTGAATCTTTGTATGTTTGTTACTCTCCATGGATCCTATCATTCCCCCACTTTTTAAGAATGTCCTCAACCTACATTAAAGAGAGAAAGGTCAATAATATTTAAAGTAGAAAATACCTTATACTCACATCGAAAATCCATTTTGTAGGCCTTATCATTAATCATTTCGATCACTTGGAATGGTCCATCTCCCCTAGGATGTAATTTAGTCCTTGTTTTAAAACATGCCTTCCCCACCCGCATGCAAACCCAACCGCCGGGTTCAAATGTAATACGCCCCATTTCTTTGATCAGCTTGAGATGCATTTTATTCAATTTTCATTATATCTCAACCACATCTTATAACAATAGATGAGGGGATTAAATCCAATAAAGTTTGTGGATTAAGACTGTACACAATGTCAAAATGAGAAGTAGAAGTTAAGTGTTTGGTCCCTAACATAGTCCATAAATTTACCTCAAAATAGTTAAAGAACTCATGATCGAAAAAATATTTTTCATGTTTTAAGACATGTGCAACATATTTCAAGTGCATATCATATCCATATAGACTCTTGCAATATAATAGAATATCATCTAACCTAGATATGGGATAATGATATGTTACCATTAGTGATGTGAACCCACGTAGCAATAGTAGCTCTAAAAACCTCAAAAAATTGAATCACAATCGCAAGAAAGCTAAAATCCCGGTTTGAAGCTCAACCTAACAATTTATTGAATCACAGAACCTAAATTATGGAAGAATTTGACCTGTTAATCAAAAAAAAAAACTATGAACATTCCTATGAATTTGTTGAACGCCACAAAGATGAAATCATTGATAAATTCAAAATTGAGTTCAGTGAAGAACAAGAAGAAAATAACCTTACTTTGATTTAAACTCTCAATAATGTGTTATTTTACAATGAAAAGAATGAGCCATATGTATAGGGAACTCATAAAACCCTAATTATAACCTAAAACATCAAGAAAATATTAAACAAATATAGTTTTAAACGAAAAAGGAATAATTAAACCACCTTCATTTTTGTACTACGCACGCACCGTGTATTCTCTCTTATGCGCGCTGTTCAGTCGATTTGGCTATGGGTTGAAATTTAGCACCCCGTGCTTGAGCGACCTATTTTGTGTGCGTGTTAGTCACTTTCTGGCTACACTCCAAACTTTTCTTCTTCTAACTTAGCTTGAATTAAGTGTACTAATCTTGGTTCCTCTTCCATGCCCAACATGAAACTTGGTGTTTGCCTTGTTAACTTTAAACTCTTGTCCTATGTAGCTTGAACAAGTAAATGCATGGTTTCATTGATCCTATTTGCTAACGATCTCGTCATTGGTTCCACTTCAAGTTGAGCCAGATCTTTGTAAGTTTGTTGCTCTCCATGGATCCTATCAATTAGTGAACTCATGTTTACCCCCATGTTTCCTTTGCCCTTCAAACTTCCCAATTGATTTGAAACTCCTTTGCTTCCTTAGGGAACAAGTAATCAACCTCCTATAACGAAGAAATATTCAAACTAGGGTAGGGTTCGTTAGTCTCATCAATTTGTTGTTTAATGACATGAATGAGTGGTGAGCCAATATGCATGTCCTCATTATGAGAATTTTCGAAACTCTACGGTAAAGAAATAGCCAAATTAGGGAGGGGTTTGTTAGTTATCACTAAAATCCTCTCAATTTCATTCTCTTTTTCATGGAGAACACTTTTGACTTTTCTTTTCTCTATGAAGTTTCTCTTTCTTTTCTCTTTTTGGCTCCACTCTTTTTCTTCATCTTCTACTACCTTTCTACTTTATTTCTCTCTCTCTACTTTTTTTTTTCTCTTGTGCCCTTTTCTCTTTATGATTTTTAGCTACCTTTCTATTTTCTCTCTTACTCTTTATTTTTTCCCTCTCTTGTATCCTCCATTTAATTCATTGTTTGAGAATTAATCATACTGTAAAATTTAAAACTTTCCATCAAAACATCCAACTCACTACGCTTTGTAACAAGTGCTTCAAATTCCAATAGGTACTCTACTCCATCGAAGTCTCTAGGATTTCTTCTAGACCCCATCTTCCTATCAATTTTAGCTATCGTCGTTTGGTCAATTTCAGCATCAAGATAATGCCTATTTTGCTTCTTAACATTAAGAACTCTCATAGGTTGCCCCATTTGTAAGTTTGCAATCAATGTATCCCGCCTATCTAATCTATCCTTAAATTCCCTGCACATCACATTCATCCTCTCAAAATTTTGTAGCATTGCCGTGAAGAATTTTATTATTCTCCTCCCTATATGTATATCTTTTCTTTTCTGACATCATATGAACTAGAATAATGTTTTCCTCACGTGATTGCACTTGTGTATCACTCAATTTGGCCCTTTCTCTCTAATAATCGTACACTCTAACTTTTCCCTCTCAATACTTTCTTGTAAGTGCTTCAAGGAACTAATTTAATCTCAATCAAAAGAATTGACCCTTGTGAAGTTCAAACAAATAATTAGAAGATTGACTCTCAAAAGACTCCAGAAAATGAATGTAAAATTAAATAGAAACACCAATAAGAAATTTAAGAAAGTGTTTCTTGAATTCGATTATTGCCTTGTGCACAACAGTATCGACTCCAAAAGGTAGTTTGGAAGTTGAATTGAATACTTGAATGAATTTATGTTTCAAGAATTTCAAGAAAATGGTTTTTGAAATCGAATTGGACACTTTCTGGCTTGGAAAATTGATTTTCTTGTCATAGAAACTATTTCTGGCTGATGATTTTATTTTATTTTATTTTCTTTTGGTATTTTCGGATTTTTTGACACTAAATATGCGAAAATCCAACAAAAAAGCCCAAAAAATAAAAATAAAATTGATTTGGTCACTAATCTAATGCACAAATGCTTCTTGAATATTTTAGTGTTTTTATTGGATTGAAAGAATCAAATGATGAAGAAATCTAAGAAGACTCGAGAATACAATAAGAACGACGAAGAAGGTGAAGACTCAAGAAGAAGATGAAAAAAAATACGGAAAGATAATGATATAACCTTGATTTTAGAGTCAAAACTCTGATACCAAAGCTCTCATGTGAATCCATGTAGTTATAGTAGTTCCAAACCCACAAAAGATTGAATCACACCCCAAGAAAGATAAGATTCCGATTTGAAATTGGACCCAATAATTTATTGAATGAAGAACCAATGTTATAAAGGAACTTGACTTTTTAATCACAAAAATTATGAACCTTGCTATGAATTTGTTGAATGCCACAAAGATGATATCCTTGATAAGTTTGAAATTGAGTTCAATGTAGAACCAAAAGAAATCAACATTTCTTTGATTTAATCTTTCAATAATGTGCTATTTTACAATGAAAAGAATGAGCACAAAACCCTACTTAAAACGTAAAACATCAAGAAAATGTCAAATAAATAGAATTCTAAACGAAAAAGGAAAAATTAAACCGCCTTCATTTTTGTACTGTGTATTCTCTCTCATGCACGCCGTTAAGTTGATTTGGCTATGGGTTGAAATTTTGCACCCCATGCTTGCACGACCTATTTTACCAGTGCACGTATCGCTTTCCAGCTATACTCCAAGCTTTGCTTCTTCTAGCTTAGCTTGAATTGAGTGTACTAATCTTAGTTCCTCTTCCATGCCCAACATGAAAATTGGTGTTTGGCTTGTTAACTTTAAATTATTGTCCTCTATAGCTTGAACAAGTAAATTCATGGTTTCATTTATCCTATTTGCTCATGATCTCGCCACTGGTTCCACTTCAAGTTGAGATGGATCTTTGTAAGTTTGTTGCTCTCCATGGATCCTATCATTTATTCCATTCTTTGCCTTTTATTTAGCTTAATTGATGATATTTTGAGACATTGAGGGTAATGTTTGAGTAATGTTTTGAGGTAGGAAACACATTGAGTTTTTATTGCTTTTGTGATACAAACTCTTTAGGAACCCAATTTAGCCTCATTCTTGACCTAATTTCAACACCTATAAATACATAAGAATGGTTAAACATTAAGGGATATCTTTCTGTAGCCTCCCATACCATATCATATTACAAAATCCATCAAAAACACGAGGCAAATTCATCATATTTTGGAGAGAAGATCAAACCTAGCTTGGAATTGAAGATCAAGATTTCTTGAATCCATTCATGTTTTGGATTACAAATGGATGATGCAAAACCAATGAGTACTCTTTTGGCTAGTCACTTCAAATTATCCAATGAACAATCAATCTTTATAGGGTAGGAGTGGGCCTTATGGTCAATGTGCCTTGTGTCTCTATTATTGGTAGTCTTATGCATGCCATGGTGTATATGAGACCAAACAGAGCACATGAAGTGAGGGCTATGTATAGATAGATGAGCAATCATAGTAAATAACATTTGGAGGTAGTAAAATGGATTTTCAAGTACTATAGAGGTAATGTAAATTCAGCCTTGTATTTCAAAAAGTTATGTTTTGGATTATATAGCCATGTAGTTGCTGACATGACAGGGATATTAATGGCAAGAAGAATATTACTGGACATGTATATACTTTGGGTTGTACAATATTTAGTTGGGTTTAAGTTGTAGAAGATAGTTTCTCTTTTTACAATTGAGATAGAGTATGTTGTTGTGATCAATGCTAGCAAAGAGATTATATGGTTATTGTCTTTCTTGAAAGAATTAGGTCATAAGCATGAGAGGAGTGCTATTTACTTAGCAAAGAATTCTATTTGTCGAGTAAGGACAAAATATATATAGTTCATTATCATTTCATCATAACAACTTCGGATAATGAAACTTTGACACTTGAGAAGATTAAAGAGAGTTCGAATTCGTTTAACATGTTGATAAAGACTATCCTGATTGAGAAACTAAAGTTGTGTGCAATTTCAGTTAGACTTCTCTCTTTAGGATTGAAGAGTTGTTGCCCATTATTAAGGAGCTATTGATGGTGGATTAATCTTTGAATGGGAAAATTGTTAAGTTTTGTGGCCTAATAATTATTATTGTAAAGAGTCCATTAATAGAATTGAAGTTGTGTACATTCTTGTCAACTTTTTTCTTAAATGAATTACTATAGCAGTAGATGTTAACATAGTCTAACATTGAGGTAAACTTTAGAAATCTTACCAAACCTTGGGTACAAGATCCAAAAGAATGTAAAGCTTTCCATGCCCAAAAACTCCCATGCCTTTCTTTCAAAGGATAAATTCCCCCCCTGCGTGAGTGTCCTTTCCTAAGGAAAAGGGATTCAAATTTATTACATATATTTGTTTCTTTATTTCAATTTTACTGCTCTAGATGATATAAAATTAGTATTTCTAATTCTCAACAACTTTAATAAAGCTTCTATGGGATATGTTCTTATCATTTATGTGTGAGTCCATTATCATATCCAACTTAATCTATACATAAAAAAATATACAAAATTATGAAATTGAATCATTAGTACACTTCTCATGACACGACCCGTCCCGAATCACTCTAATGGACCCGACAGGTACCGTGTGCCAATGGTAGATACCAGTTAAGTGCCAGTCCCACCATCAAGGCAACTATGACTTGCTTGACAGTAACATATTCTTATAAAATTTTTGACAGGGTTTCCTTTGCAATAGGACTAAAACCAGCTAAACAATAATTTATTTCCTCAAACCATAACATATAATTTAAAACAGGGTACACCAACCCCGCAAAACTCAAACCATTCAAAATAGAATGCTGGCAAATCAATATTTCCTACTTTACAACCAACAGTTCCCAATGTACTAAAGATATCAAATATGGAGTGAGCTCATAATAAACTTTTTTGACAAAAACTCTATGTACCCCAAAACAAATATGAACTAAATATAACAAACCAAATGAGGCATACAGTTAATAACAATGTGTGTGCCTCAAATTGGTGGATCGACAGGCTCCAAAGCTGCTCAACTCAGCTACTATCTGTTAATGGAATAGGTAATAAAATGTATGAGTTTGCAACTCAGTCAGTGGATAGTTCGCATAGAATACATATTACCGAAAAATCTAATTTACTTCCTTACTGCCTTAGGAGATTCTAAATTCTATTTATTTCTTTTAGAACTAGAACATACTAAAATCATAAACTTTTTACTCTGAATGACCAACCGTAAAATATGTCGAGTGTAGGTAATCTGTATCGACAACAATACAGGGTAAAAACGTCATTTCTGTAAGTTAAAATCGTATAAAATCATAATGCTAGTGCTAAATCATAAATTAGGCTCAAGCAAATATCTAAAAATGATACTAATTGATACAACACATTGACTAAGTACACTAGTCGAATTCAGTAAGCTGAAATCATAATCAGAAATTCATAAGCTAAACTGTAAGCTGGAAAATGTAAGCTGAAAGCTAATAATCCGCTATATACTGGATAATTACATCAAAAGATACCCCATGTAGTCATCTACTGATGATCTGAAAGCTATAGTCATATGCACATAAACTGCTAATCAACACTTCTGTATATGGCCATAGCCCCTCAGTGCACGAAGTGGAAATAACATAATCATATTTGTACACGGTTGTAGCCCCTTAGTGCATAATAGGTACCCAGTTACCTTTACACACGACTGGAGCCCCTCAATGTATAAAGTGGAAATAACATAATCATCCTTATACACGGCTGTAGCCCCTCAGTGCATAATATGTACCCTTACACACGGCCATAGCCCCTCAGTGGATAAGAGTTACCTTTACGCACGGCTGTGGTCCTTCGGTGTATAGGAGTCAAATACATGACTCTAGTACACGGTCGTAGCCCCTCAGTGCACTAGAGTAAGATAGTTACATTGGACTATTTTTTGGTGGCATCAACATAATCATTCTCATTCACCAACTTCTCGAGAATAAGACATTTCATGTAACTAATATGCTTCTTTAAAAATTGGGAATTATCGATACATTCATATTAAATAAACATGATTATAAGCTTGTAAATTAGAAATCTTATTTTTGGAAAAGTAAGTTCACCAAAGCAAGCTACAGTCTAACACGATTGGCAAGCTTTCCAATCTTTGCGTCACTACCTGAAATACCATACAAGATAACTAATTCAACCATTATCAAGTCAAGAAACCTCTAATATGAAATGCTTTAATGCCTCAACTAAATTTCTCGATACTTGAATAAATGTCTCAAACTATTCCTTTAATCAAGTGGGACCAATTACACATTTAGTCCATTTACTAATAACACATCCATCAACATAACCCTCAATCCAAGAATAAATGCAAATATCCACTTCAATTTAGTGAAACTAGCAACCAACACCACCACCTGTTAAATATACATATTGTTCCATAAAATCATGCTTTCTTGTAAGTATTTCATCAACACTATCATTTCCACTAACGATACTTATTCAAGAGGATCCAACTAAAAATCTAGTGTTTGCGCAAAAAAAAAAAAAAGATAGCATTTATTATCGTAATCTAAGTGGGAACTAAAGAATCGATAAACTCGAGCTCCAATTATTCTCATAACTCAAAAATCTGAAAAGTTAACCACCACTTAAAATCTTACAAATTAACATAACATATCGTCGCCTCTTGAAGAAAAATAACGAGAATCACAATGAAAGTCAAACTTAAATTACCCACTTACTCTTCTTCTTCTTCTTCCCCTTTTCCTGCTCTTTTTATTCCTCTTTTTCCCTTTTTTTTTTCCCACTTTCTTTCTTCCTTTACTCAGTTTCTCTCTTCTCTACGTGATCTCTCTCTGTGTGTGTGTGAAGTGAATGAGAGAATGGGTTGGAATTATCTAGATAATGGGCCTTTTTGCAAGGAAGTCCCTCAACTTCCAATGTTAAATAAGTAAATCCTCAACTATAGGTTCTAATCCATCTTAACCCTCCATTATTGCAATTTTTTAAAAAATAGTCCCAATCAATTTAAATGATTTTCTTCTTAAACTCTCAATTATCTTAAATATAAAATGACCCCTAAGAAAATAAATTATTCCCATTTAAGTCCATAATTGACCTTGACTTTGACAATTCAACTCTTGACTCTTGACTAATAAAATATGGGTTGTCACATCTCATGTTGTAGCAATAAAAATAAAAAATGACAGGATATCCCTTATCAATTTGCAGATTCTATCGAGGTGTTAAATTTGATTCTTAAAATCTAATTCTATGTAAACTATGGTAGTTGCATTTTATAGCCGTATAATGTTCTTACCACCCTTACAAAAAAATGTGTTTAAGTTTTGCAAAAGATGGAATGAGGAGATATCATGTATTGCATTCAAATACACTAGCAACTACGTTTCCAATGTTGTTTGTCTATCTAGTACGATACGAAGGTCGAAGCTTGTATTAATATATCCATGACTTATTACTTTCAATTTCACCAATACTGAAGGCTAGCACAAAGATATTGTTGATCGTCCTGTAATTTCTCCATTCTTCAATAGATGTCCCTAACACCATGAATAAATATTTGAATATGAAGGATTGTTGGTTCGAAGAGAAAGAAAAATATAAACTCTGTTCATAATTTCTTTTTGAAGCCAAAAGAACCACATAGCTTGATTGATACAAAGCTGAATATATTCTTCTTACAAAACACATGCTTGTCAACAACTTCTTACCTACTACAAGCTATCAAGTTGACAACAATACACAAGACTATACTTGTAAAGTATTACAAAAGTTATACTACCAGCTATTGTACTTAAATTACTTGACTTTGGATACAAAAATCAGCAACCTTGTGACAACAAAGGTGTCAATCATTTTTTCAACATTCTTCCTTGGCACTTTTGCTGGAAACACCAAGATTGTTTCTTAGTATTTGAAACCTTGCTTTGGCTAAAGACTTGGTTAAGATGTCTACAAGTTGATCATCTGATTTGCAATGCCCAAACTTTACTTCTTTTCTTTCTTGAGCTTCTCTAATTGAATGGTGCTTGATCTTAATATGTTTGGTTCTTCCATGAAACATATGATTATTGACCATTGCTTTTGCAGATTGGTTATCATAATAAATGATAGTGGCTTTATCTTGCTTAAGCTTCAAATCCTCCAACACTTTCCTTATCCAAATAGCTTGATTGGTGGTCTGTGATGCTGCAATGTACTCAGCTTTAGCTGTTGATTGAGCCACCGTCTTTTTCTTCATTGAATTCTAGCGAATGATGCTTGATCCTATATAGAAAACATATCTAGACATGCTCTTCATATCTTCAGGACACCCTGCCCAATCACTGTCTATGAAGCCAGTTAATTTGCATGATTCAGACCTCTTAAACCAGATCCCCATTTCTTCAGTTCTTTTGATATATCTCAGAACTCGCTTGGCTGCTTGAAAGTGTAATTCACTAGGCTCCTTTTTAATCTTGATAGAAGGTTTGCAGCAAATGTGACATCTGGTCTAGTTGCTGTTAGATATAACAAACAACCAATCAAACTTCTATAAACTTTTGCATCAACCTGTTTTGCACCATCTTCCTTTATCAATTTTGCATTTTGAATTAGTGGTATGCTAACAGGTTTGCAATTTTCCATATTAAACCTCCTTAGCACTTCATTTGCAAACTTCTTTTGATTGATAAAGATCCCCATTTGAGTTTGATAAATTTCTATCCCGAGGAAATAATGCATTTCACCCAAATCAGTCAATTTAAAAGCCATTTTCAATTAATCAATCACCCTTCCAATTAATTTGTAGTTGTTGTCTGTGATCAAAAGATCATCAACATGTAGTGAAATGATGACCATTTCTTTTTCTTCTTGTTTCACATACAAGGTTTGTTCATTTAAACTTTTTGTAAAGCTAAGATAACCAAGATAATCATCAATTCTACTATACCGAGCTCTTGGAGCATGCTTTAAACCATAGAAAGCTTTCCTTAGTAGGCACACTTTATCTTTATTTTCTTCTACCAGAAAGCCTTCAGGCTGCGCTATGAAGATTTCCTCGTTCAAGTATCCATTTAGGAAGGCTTACTTTACATCTAATAGATAATTTTTCCATCCATTTCTGCAATTGCCATCACCAATCTGATAGTCTTATATCTAGCCACATGAGCAAATGTATAAGTAAAATTGACACCAAACTGCTGAGCATATCCCTTTAAAACTAATTTGGCTTTTAGCTTATTGACTGAGCCATCAGGATTTAGATTAGTTCTATACACCCATTTTACCCCAATTACTTGTTTGTTCAATGGTCTATCAGCTAACTCCCAGGTCTCACTCTTCTCAATCATTTTGATCTCATCTTTCATTGCAGCCATCCAATCAGGTGACTTTGATGCTTTATCAAAGTTTGCAGGTTCTACAATAGCAGCATTACGCCTTGCATATATGTTTGCTAAAGGCCCTCATTTTCACCCTACCATTGTCTGAATCTAAATCATCATCAAGTTCATCTTCATCTTTACTGATTCCTCCATCTCTGTTTTGAGGAATCATGCCACTTAGTTTATTCCATACAACTTCTTTATCCACTTTAATGTCCATGCTAGAGATTTTTTTTTTGACTGAGGGTTATACACCATGTATCCCTTATCCTTGGTACAATATCCCAACTTCAGCCTTTCACTTAGTTTGTCTCTCTTTGTATCAGGAATATGAGTGTAACAAACACTCCCAAACACTTTCAAATGTGATATATCTGGTTTGAAATGATATCATGCTTCATATGGAGTCTTCTTCTCCAATGCTTTTGTTAGCAATCGATTGAGGAGGTAAACAACTGTATTGACAACTTCAACCTAGAACTCTTTTAGAACCTTTTCTCTATCAACAAACACTTGGCCATCTCCATCACATTCCTATTTTTCCATCTCATTGACTCCATTTTCCTGAGGAGAATAGGGAATGGTCAGTTGGTGCTGGATTCCTTCAGCATCACAAAAATTGTCAAATTGCTCACAGCTGTACTCAGTTCCATTATCTGTTTTGATTGCTTTTATACTACATCTACTTTCATTCCCTACTATGTTCTTAAACTTTTGAAACATAGCTGCAACCTTAGATTTTGTTTTCAAGAAATAAACCCAACACATCAAATCATCTATGAAAATGATGAAGTATCTGCTGCCATTCAGAGTGGTGGTTTTCATTGGTCCACACACATCTGAATGGACCAGTTCAAGCTTATTCACAACCCTTCTTGACTGATTCTTTAGGAATGGCAATCTTGTTTATTTTCCAAGTTGACAGACATAACATACACATGCATCATCAATGATTTTAGGCATGCTTTTAACAAGGTTAAACTAATACAATTGCTAAGTGAAGTGTAGCTTGCATGTAACGCCCCAAATTTTATCGACTTAAATCTTGAGGTGTTACTGATATCATTTCATAATGCAGAATTATTTAAGTGAAAAAAATTGAAACTTAATTTATTTGAAGCATCAAACATTAATTTAAATAAAAACATGATCTTGAAATCTAGAACATCTAAGAGAAATGAATAAAAAACATACAAAATGTCTAACAAAAATTTATTGTCAAATGTATTCTTAAAACTTTTACTTGGCAACCGACACACCGCTCAACCACCATCTACGTTGACAGATCTGGTCTAAAATTATTGAATTTTGAAGGAATGAGTAATTTTAAACTCAGTAAGATACAAACATTCAAAACAATATCATAACTTTTGAAACATAAAATTATAACATTTTATACCATCATTTCATCAAGAGCAATCGGAGATCAATCGAAGAGCATTTGAGAAAACTCGAAGGGGATCTCACATTTCATTTCATTTCATCAAGACCCGCAGATCAATTAGCATTTCATGAGATAAATTACGTAAAAGAAATTATAATATTCGTTGGAAGAAAAGCGAGAAGTTCAAGTTTTCAAAATCTTTTTCCAAATCTCTTGGCTACGTTATACGGAGAATTTCTTTCTATTTTTAAAATAATGTGTGCTCTCAATTTGACTTTTAGCAGGGTATATATATATATATATATATATATATATATATATATATATATATATATATATATCCCTATTGGAAGAGAAAATGTGTGTGTTGATTTGGAAGGTCAAAATAATTATGTCAATTATAATCATCCCACCGCAATAGTGAATGTGGGAAGAATTTACGTGTGATTTAGTTTTCTATCGTATTCAAACAATTGGTTTCTAGCCCAAATAGTAGGGAAATCATTACACTGACAGAAAGAGGGATTGGAAGGTGAGAAAATCGTGTCCAATGTGATATGATTTGATTGCACAATTCAAGTCTACTACAAGTCAAATCTTGTGGGAAATGAGTGGCAATCAAGACATGATTTGTGTAAGAATATATAAAAAAGATCATATATATTTCTATCAAAAGACATACGTGTAACGTCCCAAATTCTATTAAATCAAGGCGCTACTTAAGTCAAAATATCCTGTAAATAAGTATTCTCAATAAACGCCAAGATGCGTAAGTATTGTTTTTCTTTAAAAGTATAGCAAATTAGAACTAAATACGGAAACGTCTTTTGAATATTTTATTCACATCCCAAAAGTCAATACTAAATATAATAAGCAAAGTGCCACAATTTGCAAACACTAAAATTTGAGACTAAATTGACAAAATGGAAACCGGCTATTTAAAGTACTTGTTTCAAAAATTTGTAAATGAAATGGTCTATTATTTAATCAAGATTGCCCCGCTCATTGCCTTGCCTTGCCGAGCTCCTTAACCTGAAATGGTGGCAAAATATTGGGATGAGCATAACGAATTATACTCAGTGGAGAAAATAGCAATCAGTCCAAGTTAAATCTAAACATGAAATCAAATTATGAATATAATACTAATACCATATACTGTAGAATGTACTGTGGAACATTTCCAAGGACCCAATTACGATCCCGGACCTATTTACGGTCCCTAACAACATGTTATAAGCGCTTAACAGATTTTGCACCGTGGGACAACCCCAAGGACCCACTTTTGATCCCTGGCAACCCTTTTCATATGTATAAGCATTTTATCACAATCAAAATCACACATCAAGAATTAACATAGATAAAATAACCACAATTGCTTAAATGTAAACCCCAACTCAAAGTCTTGAATTTTTTTTTTGAAATTGAACGGATGTGATGTTACTGTGCTTTAAACTTTTCCCGTGACCTCGTCTAGCAAGAACAAAATTAATATAATTTAGGATACTAAGTCCTAATTAATACTTTTAAAACTTTTAGGGACTTGATTGAACTTTTGAAAGTAAAGAAATGATTGATTTGATAATTCTTTAAATCTTCAGTGTATAATTATCAAAATTAGGAGGTTTAGGGCCAATATGATTAGGAAGTAATTTATATTTAATTTGAAGAATAATTAACCTTTAAGGATGGTTAAAGAGTTAAAATTAAATAGGGGACTAACTTACACTTTTGGCCAAACTTGAGGATTTAAAAATGAATTTTCCATATTTAATAACAAACCCCCATTCCCAAATCATTTTCATGTTACAGAAAGGTAGCTGCTGGTTTGAAATCAATTTGGGTCCAAAATGGGTTTTACATTTTGAGAATTTCTAGCCAAAATTGAGGCCGGAGGAGGATGTCTAAGGGCAATGGAGGCTCGTGTGATAGTGTTCCAAGCGAGAAAGGGAGAATAGAGGTTGGGTTATGTCTCGTTCGTCAAGAAAAGTTGTCGATAACCTCGATTTTTCGAGTGTTCTTCGCTACACCCAGAATTTCAGTCACAAGAAGCAAGAGATGGAGAACAGGGATTGGAATTGCAGGTTACCACAAAACTCGACTCACGGCATTAAACTCAGAAATTTCATTTTCTTCATTTCATTTTTTTCATTAATGAATATACTGAGAAGACGCAGAGATTATGGAATTCCAAGGAAAACTGAAAATAAATTTCGAAAAGTTACCTGTACAGATTTTTGCCGAGAATGGTTTACTGGTTCGAGATTGCAAATTGAAATTGGGAAAACTGAAGAACTGGTGTAGTGTAAATGTGGATTAAACGATGATGATGGTGATGAAATTAAAGAAAAATAATTGTTCCAATGTTGAGAGATTTACTTTGAAATATCTAGATTTTTTGTGAGGATTTTGCCTAGCCATGAGTGAATTTTGGAGGTGGATTGATTGGTTTTTAGGTTTTGACACTGTTGAGCCCTACAAACCTATGTTCCAGAACTTGGACAGTTGAGTTGGGCTGATAATGGACTTAAACTTGGGCAAAAAAGGAATATTGGACCAAGAGTAATTTAAAATGGATGTTGGGTGAAAAATTCGACCCGATAAGGAAACATTGAATTTTTAAGATTAAAAATTGTTTTGAATTCTTATATTAAATATTTTGCTAGACAACTCAACGAACGTAAAATAAATTCTAAAATTTGACGGAAATGTCGTAGCGACACAATTTAAGTTATAAAATTTGCATTTAAAAATTCGGGTCGCTACAATACGTGGAGCTACCCCTTTTGAATTCCAATATTTTATTTAAAAGTAAAACTAATTTATGATTTCTTTAAAGTGCAAAAACTTAGATTTCATTTATCCAAATTAATTTTTTCTCGAGCCCATTATGCAAAGTTAATTACGAGCTATCTAATGAGCATAATATTGATATATTTATCATCACTCTATCAATATTTTAATATTTGACCCAAATAAAATATAATTCAATATATATACACTTTAGTCCATAACTTCCCAAAATATTAAAATATAGTACATAGAATAATTAATACATATTAGTAAAAAACTTTGGGACTTTACATTGCATGACCAAATCGTTTATGTCATAGAGAGGACTCAAGTTCTTCAGAAGAGAATGCATGTGTTGTGATATTTTTCCAATCTATAGGAAAGCTTTTATTCTTCATTTCAACTGTTATTAACTCCTGTCCATTTCCATCTAGTATAGTGCAGGCTTTGTTTTTAAACATCAAGACATGATATTTCTCAATCAATTGCCCTACAGTAAGTTTTGATCAATTTCAGGTACATATAGAACATCAGGTATATGTTTGATACCTGTTGAAGTTTGGACATCAATCACTCCAATGCCTTTCACTTTAACAAAGTCTCCATTTCCCACTTTAACTCTGGATCTGTAGGCTTTGTTTAATTCAATGAAGATATTGGTATCTTCAATCATGTGGCGAGTACAACTACTATCCAATAACCAAGTTTCAACATTGCTATAGGCCTTGATAGTAGGGAACGGATGCTCCTCTAGCAGCTTAACCTAATTTGATGCCATTTTTGCCTGCTGCTGAGGTTGTTTCCCCTTTTTGTTTTTGCAAACCTTTTCGACATGACCAAATTGTTTACAACTCCTACATTGAACTCCAGGCCTATACCAGCACCATTTAGGAGAATGACCATTTCTTTTACATTGAGGACAAGGAGCATATTTATCTTCTTTACTTATAGATTTGCTACCTTCATGCTACCTTCAGTTTCTTTCTTTTCAGTCTGAAATTTCTTCATTCCAAGATTCATTTGAGCTTTGTATTTTCCTTTAGCAAACAAGGCTCCTTCAGTTTGTTCCTCCTGTCTCATAAGTCTTCTTTGCTCAGTTGCCGCAAAGCATTAACCAACTCAGCCAAAGTTATGGATGACAAATCTCTAGAGTCTTCTAGTGATGATATTTTTGCTTCAAACTTCTCGGGTAGGCTTATTTAAACCTTTTCCACCACTTTTTGATTAAGTAAATCATCTGTCACCAACCTGATTTGATTTACAACCTTCATCAATCTATCTCAGAAGTCCTTCACTACCTTAGTATCCCTCATCTTCAAAGTCTAAAACTCTCTTCTAAGGTTAAGTACTTGCATCTGCCTTGATCTTTCATTACCTTGGTATTCCTCATTTGGTCTATCCCAAGCATCCTTTGTAGTCTCACTAGTCATTATTCTTGTGAAGGTAACATCTGAAAGAACTGATTGGATGCAAGAGAGAGCTTTGAATTTTTTGGCAACATCTTCATTGTGTTGTTTGATCCTCATTATCTTTTATCTCTAACAGATCATAAGCTTTTAGATAAGCTTTCATTTTAGCAGTCCAGAAGTTGAAGTTTTCACCAGTGAAGACAGAGAAAAGATAAACCAAGTGGTCTTAAATGTTCTAATCTATTTGGGTAGTCAAAACTTTTCTATGAATATGATCTTCTTAGATTTGAAATGCTATGATCTCATTCTTGGGGTGGACTGGTTGTCCAATCACCAAGTTCTTATTGATTGTAAAAAGAAGTGTGTAAAGATTTCAGGCAGTAAGCTAATCTCATTTGATGGAAAATCTAGCAACTTCATCATTACGACAGCTAAGGCTATACAAATTTTCAACAAGGGATAACAGACCTCGAAAAATGGCTCCAACATGTGGCCAACAGAATAGGTCTTCATGTATGCTTCTCCCTGCATGTGGTAGCACGTCGTTAGTCACTCGTGGCCTTTTCCAATAGGGGTGGAAGCAATCGCAAGCACTCCGACGGTCAAGTTAGTATTTCAGTCAACTAGAAAGTGGTGCCCGGCAATGAAGTGGTCACCAGGACATGGTTGAGAATATGTAAATATAGTGAAAGGATTTTTAGAGTTAAGAGACTAGAATGCAAAGATCAGGATAGAAACATATCCCTTATCATAGTGTAGGAGTATTTATGCCAGAGAAGGAAAGAGGAGAACCGTAGGATGGGGGGACATGTGGCTCTAGATCCTAGATGGGCCATCCTCTCATAGGTGTCAATATGTCAATCCATAGGTTGGCGAGCATTAAATGATGTCTAACATGGTAATTAAGTTGACCGTTCTCGACCTGCCACATGTCCCGTCAATCAGTCAAGGACTTGATTTTGGAAAGATATCCTTACAAAAGATCTTGGTAGAGATGTGGCGAGGTGAGTTCGCGAGGCATTATGGATGAAGAGTGCGGGCCTTTGCATCCGTTGTGGATTGCAGATGGGTTCGACTCTACTTTCAGTGAGGGAATGATGGAATCTGTTCGAAATGATGAATCTGTTCATCCATGCGAATTCGATTCATTTTGCCACATGGCACACACGAAATTAGTTCGTCCAACACGTGGTGGATGAGGTGGAAGACCTATGAAGGCCTGTAACAAGGGATGTAATGTCTATTTCATTAGTTTACATTAGTTAGGCATTGGAATAATATCCTCAGTACAAGATCTTTCGGTTGTAAAAATTTTCCTGATGAACTCCCTGTACTTCCTCTTGACAGGGAAATGTAATTAACAATTGAGTTGGTCCCATGAACGAGGCCAATTACCAAAGCTTCATATCGTATAGCTCCAACTAAATTAATGGAGTTAAAATCACAATTACAAGAAATGCTTGATTTAGCCTAGTTTCTCCCTTTGAGGTGCTCGTCTTATTTGTCAAGAAAAAGGACGGATCCATGAGATTATGGATAGACTATCGGGAACTCAAGAAAGTGACCATCAAGAACAAATAACCCTTACCAAGGATCGATGACCTCTTTGATCAGCTTCAAGGAATGGGGTAGTATTTTCGAAAATTGACCTAAGATCGAGATATCATTAATTGAAGATCAGGAAGGAAGATATACCTATAACGGCTTATAACACCAGATATAGTCATTACAGATTTTTAGTAATGCAATTTAGTCTAACCAATGCCCATGCGGCATTCATGGATTTGATAGATCGAGTATTTCAATCGTGTCTGGACAAATTAGTCATCATATTTACAGATGACATCTTGGTCTACTTGAAAACCAAAGATGAGCATGAACAACATGTGGCAATGGTCCTCCAAAAATTAAAGGAAGAAAATTTGTATGCTAAATTCTCTAAATATGAATTTTGGCTAGACAAAGTTTAATTTTGTAGGACACGTTGTAACAAAAGAATGAGTATATTTATATCCAAACAAAGTAAAAGCGGTGACGAGCTCGCCACGACCAACCACCATAATCGAAATACGGAGTTTCCTTATAATGGTGATATATAATCTCTGCTTTGTTGAAGGTTTTTCAAAAATTGCAATGCCACTTACCCAACTCACGAAGAAAAATGCCTAATTCAAATGGACTAACAAGTGTGAAAGAATCTTTCAAGAGTTGAAGAAAAGATTAATTTCAGCACCGATCTTTAGGCTTCCCTCCAATACCACAGGATTCGTGATTTATAGTGACATATCAAAAAAATGGACTCAACTGTGTACTTATGCAACATGGAAAGGTTATTGCTTATGCCTTAAGACAACTAAAGTCATACGAAAAGAACTACCCAATGTATGACCTTGAACTGGCGACAATAGCTTTTGCCTTTAAAATCTGAAGGCACTATAGGAAAAATGTGAAATCTTCACTGACCACAAGAGCTTAAAATATTTCTTCACACAGAAGGAATTTAATATGCAACAAAGACGATGGTTGGAGCTAGTTTAGGACTACGATTGTGTCCTTGGTAGTTGGTTATCAATTCTTGCATCCACACCAATGTCACAATAGTGATTGCCCAGCATTCCGTACTTTCTCTTTCCCTTCTAGATAGTGCGTCTGCTACCTTATTATCCACCCCTTTTTATATTGAATCTCATAACTAAGCCCCAGTAGCTTTGTCAACCATTTATGTTGCAGTGGTATGGTGATTCTTTGTTACAGAAAGTATTTAAGGGATGATGATCTGTCTTGATGATAAAATGATGCCCCTCTAGATAATGTCTCCACTTCTCCACTGCCGTCACTAAAGCTAGTAACTCCTTATCACAGATGGATAGACCTAAGTTCCTACTGTCAATGCCCTTACTCAAGTAGGTGATAGGTCTATTGTACTGCATAAATATAGCTCTCATACCACCATAGCAAGCATCAGTTTCAATGACAAATGGTTTTGAGAAGTTTGGTAAAGTCAACACTAGAGTGGTACTCATAGCTTCTTTTAGTTCCTGAAAAGCTATACCTACAGCCTCATTCCAGTTGAAATTTCCCTTCTTTAACAAGTCAGTTAAAGGCCTTGCTATAGTCCCATATCCCCTCACAAACTTTCTGTAGTAGCCCGTCAAGAAAACCCCTCAATTGTTTAATGTTACTTAGTTTAGGCCAACCCATCATTGTTGCTACCTTGGTAGGATCTGCTGTTACTTCCTCTGCAGTGAAGATGTGTCCAAGGTACTCTACTTTAGATTGTCCAAATGAACATTTGCTCTCCTTGGCATATAACCGGTGTTCTTTCAATAGGTTTACTACCACTGTCACATGGTCACAATGACTCTTCAAATCAATACTGTAAACCAAAATATCATAAAAAAAACTAATACAGACTTCCTAAGTTGTTCCTTAAATACTTCATTCATCAAACATTAGAATGTGGCTAGGGCGTTAGTAAGCCCAAAAGGCATTACTCTGAACTCATATTGCCCTTCATGTGTCTTAAAAGTTGTTTTGTGTACATCTTCAACTGCTACCCTGATTTGATGGTAACCAGCCCTTAAATAAATCTTGGTGAACCATTTTGCTCCCTTCAGCTCGTCTAACAGATCATCAATTAATGGCATAGGATATTTATCCTTGATAGTGAGGCTGTTCAATTGTCTGTAATCTACACAAAATCTCCAAGTGCCATCCTTCTTTTTAACCAAGAGTACAGGTGAGGCATAAAGGCTGTTACTAGGCTGAATTATTCCACACTCTCTCATCTCTTTAACCATCTTTTCAATCTCAGCTTTCTGTAAGTATGGACATCTGTAGGGCCTAATCCTGAATGGTTGTGCCCCTTCTTTAAGGAGTATTAGGTGATCATTGAATCTGTTTGGAAGTAGCCTTTTAGGTTCTGAAAAAACCATAGAGAATTGGTTTATCACTTCTTGTTCACTCTCAGTGGCAGCAATGATTTGTACCACTACCTCATAGCTGTGATTCCTGAACCACTGCTTATCTTCTTTATCATTCATCATCCTAACCTCTTCTTTAATTGTTTCAAAAGTCAACTCCATCTCTTTGCCCTCATAGGTGAAAGTGATGCTCCCTCTACTGAAATCAAACAACACAGGGTTGAATTGACTTAACCAATTCACTCTCAATACTTTATCACTCCCTTCCAGTTTCAACACCCTCAGTTGATATTGAAATTCCAGGCCTTGTATCTTCCAGGTTAATGGATTGCAAATGGCCCTGCTAATCAGCTTATCTCCTCCAGCTACTGTGATAGATGTAAGCTTAATCCATTCTATTTTACATTGAATGCTTTGGGCTAATTATTCATCAATAAAACTGTGAGTGCTTCCACTGTCAATTAATATGGATACTTTCCTCCCTTTAATTCTTCCAGGCAACCTAATCGTTGTAGATCTATTACTCCCCACCAATGTTTGAATAGAGATCTCAATTACTTCTTCTACACTTTCCTCCACCACACCCTCTCCTTCATCTCCCTGTACTTCATTAGGGTCTTCCTCACCTTCCTCATCTACCAATATAAAGTTTAACATCTTGTTCCTATATACATGATCCCTGGTATATTTTTCATCACATTTGTAGCACAATCCCAACTCCCTTTTTGTTTGAAAATCTGAAGGTGTGATGGCCTTAAATTTCAGAGGGTTGGTAAATTTTTTTGGACTGGTTTATGTAATAGGGGTGGGTTTATATATGGGATCCATAGATTTATTATTGGAGTGAGTCCATTTGGATTGTGGGTAAGGCTTGTATGCCCTGGTTCCCCTATTTAGAGCAATCATGGTGTTTTCCTGTAGGATGGCTACTTCAAAAGCCTTGGCCAATGTAGTAGGTCTGATGATCTTCACCATGTGTTTAATTTCTCCTTCAAACTACTGGTAAAGATAGATATATAGTAGGATTCAGGGAGGTTGGCCAAAGTTAACATAACCTGTGATTTTAACTCCTCAAACTGCTCTTGATATTCAGCTATGGTCTCCTTTTGCCTCAATTTGCTGAATATCTCTATTACTTCTTCAGCTGTGTTTTCTGTAAACCTCCTACAAATCTCCCTGGCAAATACGTCCCAACTAGCAGTTGGATGGCTAGAGATGAATCCATGGAACCAGACGTCGGCCTTCCCCTTCAGATACATCTCAGCAATCCCCACTTTCATCTAGTCTTCCACCTGATGAATCTGGGAATATTTGCTTGCTTTCCTCAGCCACTCTCTAGGCCCATCTCCACTAAAATAAGGAAAGTCTATTTTGGGTATTTTGGTAGTCAATCTAACCCCTCGATTTCCACTGGTGTAACCAGAATGAATTTCATTTCCTCTAAAGCTACCACCACTAGTTTAAGATGGAGACTCACCTCCTCCTTGTCTTTCTTTAGAATCTGCCTTATTCCCAGTCAATTGAGCTAGCATCAACACAATAGACTCTTGTGTAGCCACCATAGACTCTTGTGTGACCTTCATTTCCCCCATCATATGCTCCATTCGGTCCTGCCTAGTACAAACAATCTGTAGCAACTAATCATTCGTTTTTAAAGCCACTCCAAAATTTGCTATTTCTTGGTCCAGCCTCTTAAGGTGCTCCTCAGTAGCTTTGCGTCTAGTCTCCATCATACCCAGTTCACGAGGTGCTCTGATGCCAATTGTTATGGTTGAGCTAGATTCTCAACCAAATCCAACAACATAGTGATAATAACTCAAAGTTGAACAGGAAATTCAGTCTCCACTATATTAGTTACAATAACCAAGTTAATATTACAGCAATCAATAAGGAGCAAGGAAAAATGAGAATGGACATGAAGAAGAAGTTTAGAAAGAGACTATAGAGAGGAGATTTCACACACATATTGACCCCTCACTCTCTCTTCCTCCCTACTGTTATAACAAAATGGAAATTGCTAAAGGAAAAAAAACGTGTTTTTTGGAATATTACAACTTTAACAAAATAAGGAAAAGCAAAACGACACCGTATGCCGCCTATTCAAAATCTGTGACATTGTCTCTCCTTCCCTCCTCCTTTGATTCCTCTCAATGCTGCTTTTTCTCTTCTTTCTTCCCCAGACTTTCTCGGACTGTGGCTTGTCTTCATAAAAACGGCAACACCTACGACCTTGATGACAAAGCATGACACCGTCGCCAGATCAAAGCAAGTCAAACCTAGTGATGCTATCCCGAAATCGAGTCTGAACGATCAGGTTATTGAGATTCATACCATTTTTAGTTTTCAATTATTTCTGGACCAATTCTTTTTGTGGCGTATTAGTGATTGCTATAATAATAATAATAATAATAATAATAATAATAATAATAATAACAACAATTGTTTCAATAGTTCTTCTTGTTTCTCGTCACTAAGTTGTCAATGTTTTGGGAAAATGAATGTTTAACTATTAAGTAATTAGTAGTTAATATCAATCGGATTATATATCTATTAATTCTCATTTTTTGTCTTCTTGCTGATTTGGCGAGCATGCAATGTACGTCTGGTTATTCTTTTATTTCTTTTGAAACCACATTATAGTTGAAACACTAGAAATGTTTTATATATCAAAATATCAGCAACAATTGTTTTTCATTCTTAATGCAACTTTCTAGCCTCATCTTGGTCCTCCATCTAGATTAGTTCTTTGGTAAGAATATGATTTAGTTATGCATATTTGGTGTAAACACCATTTTTTGTTTTGGTTTTTGAGCTTTTCAATATGTTCTACATTAGAGCAGTGACATTATATTTCTAATTTTTTAGTAGTTGTTCAAGTTATAGCATCTGATGAAGCTATTCATGCGACGCCAGAAGTATAACCTAATTCTAGCACTAGAATTGTGAGAAAGTTTGTAAGGAAAGTGATTAAAAAAACTCCATTTTCCACTAGAGCTAATTATGGAAAGACACCGAAATCAGGTAATGAAGCTATTCAAGCGAGATTAGAAACAAAACATGATTCTAGCACTAGAATTGTGAAAGATTGTAAAGAAAGTGATTAAAAAAAACTCTATTTTCCACTAGAGCTGCTTATGGAAGGACACCAAAATCAGGTAAAGCTCAGAAGGTAAAGAATGAAGGACCCTCAAGGGAAACAGTAAGTAAAGTTGAGAATGTAAAGAATGAAGGACCTCGAAGGAAACAGTAAGTGAAGTTGAGAATGTAAAGATTGAAGGACACTCGAAGGAAATAGTAAGTGAAGTTGAGATGGTAAAGGATGAAGGGCCCTCAAAGGAAACAGTAAGTGAAGTTGAGATGGAACAGGACGACGAATCCTCGATGGAAACAGTAAAGGGTTCGAGTAATGATGGATCTTTTGATGATGAACCCGCAACAAGTAAAAAACCTTTAGTTGAAATGGTTCATCTATCCGTGGAGGATCGAAACATTGGTAATCTTGAAAAGTTCTTGAAAAAGGACGATAACGAAATTGGTGACCTAGATAAGTACTTGATTGAAAATGTTGAAAATTTGTCAAAGGATGTAGAATCCATGACCACAGATGTGAACTCTAAGTAGGCTCGAGATCCCAGTAAAGGAAAAAAGAAAAACAATTGAAGGAATAAAATGAGGAGCAAACAAAAAGCATTGAAGATAAAGAAGAACCTGAAAGCGTGACCATTGAAACATAAGAAGGCACCAATGAGGAGTTGAAACGAGATGATACCTTCATAGATGAAGCAGGTGGTGAAAAAATTGAAGCTCTTAGTGATCAAGAGGTTCATGAGGAATTTGGTGGAGAAAATTTTGCTGATTATGATGTGCTTGAAAATGAGGCAAAAGCTAAGCCATTGGATGAAGAACGTGTGGAATTGAATGCGACTACAAGAGAACGCAAGATAAGGAAAGAAATGGAGGTATTTGTTGGTCGGTTGGATTGGGATGCTTTGGAAGAGGAAATTAAAAAGGTATTCGAGCATTTAGGTGAGGTTGTTGAAGTTCGTATCCACAAGGATCCATCAACTAACAAGAATAAGGGCGCATTTGTCCAGTTTGCGATAAAGGAGCAAGCAAGCTGTGCACTGTCAGAAATGAAAAACCTTGTATGAATCTTTTTCTTGTTTTCTGAATTCATGTTTTATGTGTTGCATGGATGCCCGTGCATATGTACTTGATGCTGTTTTGCTTGGGTGTGTAAATATAGATATTGCAGATAGTGTAGTTTAATTCTAATTCTCTGGTTTCTTAGATACATGGAAAGCGATGTGGGACTGCACCAAGTGAGGACAATGACTCATTGTTCTTGGGGAACATTTGCAACACATGGACAAAGGAAGCTGTAAGATCAATACTAGTCTGTTTGTATAGAATAATAGATTTACTATGTTATCTTTAGCTCATATTATTTATAATTTATAAAGCAGATAAAACAAAAGTTGAAGGACTATGGGATAGAAGGTGTTGAAAACATTACTTTAGTAGCATAGCGGATCCCCGAGATAAAGGGTTGAGCCATGGTTTTGCATTCATTGAGTTCTATTGTCATGCTGAGGCTATGCTGGCATATAAAAGACTCCAAAAACCCTATGTAATATTTGGCCACCCCGAGAGAACTGCCAAAGTGTCTTTTACTGAGCCTTTACGTGAGTCGAATCCAGAGGTCATGGCCCAGGTTGTTAAAAATGCTTAACATATGTGATCCAGCCCAAAACTGTTCAGCCCATTACCTTGTTTGCAACCCAGGTATCCCACCTATGGTCTTTGATTCATTCTCTCTGATCTAGGGTTTTCTCTCCTTCTTCGAGATTGTATTCTTCTCTTTAAAGAAAACCTTTGGTTTTCGACTCTGTAATTATTTAGGCTAGGTGATCTTGGTGATATCTAGTATAGATTACGAGATTCTGATTGTTGGTTCTTCTTATTCTTGATGAACAGAAGTATTATTGGTTACTTGGTGTAATCTGGAGAGATATAGGAGAGTGAGAGTCTAAAGGCCTTTATCGTGTGATGTTTTGGGTCTCTAATGATTGTAACTTGATGAACTTTGTTCTTCACTAGTGGATTGGAGCTTTATTCACAAAGGTGAATGCTCAACGGGTAAGTAGCCATAATTGGTGAACATCCGGGCCTTCGGGCGAAAAATCATTTGTGTTCTTTATTTTTGTTGCTATTTAGTATATTTCTGGGACTGTAAATTCCTACAGTGGTATCAGAGCATTCGATCTGGTTTTACTCTTGCATTCTTGACGATCTGGTTACTGATCTTTATAGATCTGCAATATTGGAGATTGATCTTCGTTTCTGGGTAAAAGTAAAATAGTTTGGTTTTCACTATTTTACATTTTTGCACTGAGACACATCTAGTAACAAGTTTTAAACCCTTATTGGCTAGTTTCTTGTGTTTTTCTTGGTTGAAACCCACATTAATCTTGTTTTGTCTATGGTTTTATAAGAGAATCCTAGAATCTGAGGGGACAGGTTTAACGGTTTCTTTGAGAAAAACCTTTGATTTCTGTTATTCGAATTATTTCTTACCTATTACTGTCTTGTTACTTGATATAAATTGCTCACTTTGTATTAAGTGCTTAAGTAATTCTGTGTGAACATTATTTGCACGTTAATATCTGGAGTGATCTCAGGTCTGCATACATTTTTTGTATTTTCACCTTACTTGTTAATTCTGTGTACTCTTTCTGTATATGATTTATGGCAAGTACTAAAGTTGATGTTGAAGTGTGGAATGCTAAAGGAGATTTTAATCTATGGAGTAAAAAGATGAAGGCATTATTAATGCAACAAAAATGTGCTAAAGCTTTAGATGAATCTTGGGGTGATGAAGTTACCCAAACTAGGAGAACTGATCAAACTGAAACTGCATGGAATACCATATTCCTGCATTTATCTGACAATGTGATTAGAGAGGTAGGTGACACTACTACTGTAGCTGAAATTTGGAATAAACTTGAATCTTTGTACAAAACCAAAACACTTCCCAATAAATGTTACTTGTAGAAACAGTTTTTCAGTTTTAAATTTGACTTCAATATGATCTTGAAACAAATCTTGACAGATTTAATAAACTATCACAAGATCTCACCAATAGTGGTGAGACTCTATCAAGTGACCAAAAATCTGTAGCCTTACTATCATCCTTACCTGACAAGTATAAGGAACTTAAAAATGCCCTAGAATATGGTAGAACTTCTATTACAGTTGATGATATTGTTGCTTCTTCAAGGAATAAAGAACTTGAATTTAAAAATGAAAAAAAAAACCTCTATTACTTGAGTTGGTTACCACATAAAAGGAAACTATTCCTATAAGAAGAACAACAATCTTTTTCAAAATAAAACCTTCGGAAAACCCAAAGAGTATTCTGGAAACTTTTCAAAAGGCAAAACTAAGTTCAAGAAGTTTGACAGTAAGGCTAAAGGAAAGAGATGTTATTTTTGTGGAAAAATTGGTCACTATATAAAAGATTGTATCAAGAGAATGGATGAACTGAAAAACTCAAATAAAATTGAAGGTGGAGCTGCCATAGCTTATGAAGAAGCTGCAGCCTCAAATGGACAAGTCTATGTGACATGTCATTCATCTAATAAAGATGAATGGATCTTAGATTTAGGATGTACTTTTCACATGACACCATGTAAAAGGTACTTCACTAAATTCTTAGAAGTTAATGGAGGACAAGTAATAATGGGAAATGTTTTTTTTTTGTAACATTAAAGGAATTGGCAAAATTGTTTTGAAACTTGAAAATGGAAATGAGCTGACCTTAAACAAGATCAGATACATTCCCAGTTTGAAGAGAAACTTAATCTCTTTAGGTACTCTTAATGATGAAGGTTTTAACACAACCATCAATAAAGGCTCTTTGATACTTCAAAAGAATTTTTCAAAAGTTGTTTAAGTTGAAAAATCAAATGGGATTTACAATTTGAAAGTCTTACATCAAAGGATTCAGTCCAATGTTGCAATTGTCACACAGTCTGATAAATCTGAAATATGGCATAAGAGACTAGGACATATTGTGATAAGAATATGCATATTCTTAAGAAAAAGGGCCTTTTAGGAAATGAAAATATTGAAAAAGTATCTTTTTGTGAACATTGCATATATGGTAAGCAAAAGAAATTGCCTTTTGCTTCAGGTAGTCATAAATCTAAATTCATACTTGATTATCTGCATGCTGATCTGTGGGGACCAGCTTCTGTGAATACCTACTTTGGTTTTAAATATTATTTCCTAATTGTTGATGATTTGTCTAAAAAAAGTTGGGTCATCCTTTTGAAAAATAAGTCAGACACTTTTCAAAACTTTGTTGCTTGGAAAACTCTTGTTGAAAATCAAGTAAACAAAAAGGTTAAAACCATTAGAACTGATAATGGCCTTGAGTTTTGCAATGAGGAGTTTGACAATTTTTGCAAAGAAAATGGGATTCTTAGACATAGGACTGTCACCTATACCCCACAACAGAATGTTCTAGCTGAGAGGATGAATAGAACACTTTTGGAGAGAGTTAGGTGCATGTTAATCAGCTCGGGCTTTCCAAAACTATTCTGGGGGAAAGCTGTCAAGACTGCATCATACCTCATAAATAAATGTCCTACTAAGTCTCTGGATTATGAAACCCCTGACCAGGTTTGGAATGGTCAACCTGCAGACTATTCTAAACTAAATATTTTTGGCTATGCAGCCTATGTACATCAAAATGAAGGGAAGTTAGAGCCTAGGTCTATAAAAGGTATTTTTTTGGGGTATGGGAAAGGAATCAAAGGTTATAGAATTTGGTTAAGGGATCATGGATGTTATAAAGTTACCATAAGTAGAAATGTTGTCTTCAATGAGTTAGACTTGCCCTGTTTTAAGAATAAAGGGTCTGCCTCCACTGAAACTCATCAAAACAAAAATAATTTTCAAATTAAAATCTTTCCAGATGGTTTCAATGCTGGAAATGAAGATCAGTTTGAGGTGGAGCATCCTATAGAACCTGAATAGGAAATTGCTGACCTTAATACTGAGACAGAATCTTATCAACAAATGAATCCCTTAGATGACTATCAATTGGCCAGAGATAGAACCAGAAGGGAAATAAGGTCACCTTTAAGATACAGTGAACCTGACTTTGTCACTGCTCTTAATATTCAAATTTTTTTGGATATTGAGCCTAACTCTTATGAGGAGGCTATTGAAGGGAAAAATGCTAATCTAAGGGTTGAAGCCATGAAAGATGAGATGATGTCCTTGGAGAAAAATAGAACATGAGACTTAGTCAATAAACCTAAAGGAGCAAAAGTGATTGACTGTAAATAGATCTATAAGATTAAGGAATGTGATCCTAAGGATGGGAATGTGAGATTCAAGGCCAAATTAGTAGCTAAGAGGTTTAACCAAAGGGAGGGAATTGACTACAATGAATTTTTTTCCTCTGTAGTCAAATACACCTCCATAAGAATTTTGTTGTCTATTGTTTCACAATATGATTTTGAATTAGAACAACTGGATGTGAAAACTGCCTTCTTGCATGGAAATTTGGATGAAAAAATCTATATGATCAGCCAAAAGGTTTTGAACAAAAAGGAAAAGAAAATTGTGTTTGCTTTCTAAAAAAATCACTTTATGGTTTAAAATAAGCACCTAGACAATGGTACATCAGATTTGATACCTTTATAAAAGGTCTTGATTTTAATAGAAGTGAATATGATCCATGTTTTTACTATGAAGGTAAAGAAGGTCCAAATTCTTATTATCTCTTGCTTTATGTTGATGATATGTTACGTGCTGATTGTGATGTAACTGAAATTAATAATATCAAGCAAAGATTGAAATAGGAATTTGAAATGAAAGACTTGGGTAATGCAAAAAGAATTTTAGGAATGGAAATTAGAAGGAAAATGTCTGATCATACACTTTTTCTTACACAATAAGCATATATTTTGAAAATATTGACTAGATTTTCTATGAATGAGGCAAAAGATGTTACATTACCCCTTGGCAGTCACTTTAAATTTACTGTGGATCAATGTCCTAAATCTGAAATTGAAAGAAGTAGAATGGATAAGGTCCCTTATGCAAATGCTATTGGCTCTGTGATGTATGTTATGGTCTGTACTAGACCTGATCTTGCTTTTGCTATAAGTACGTTAAGTAGATATATGAGTAATCCTGGTGAATATCATTGGGAGGCATTAAAATGCTTGCTGAGATACTTGAAAGGTACTGTTAATCTAGGTCTAATGTTCTGTAATAGTAAAAATGGAATACAGCTTACAGGTTTTGTTGATTCTGATTTTGCTGGTAATTGTGACAATAGAAAATCTACTTCTGCATATGTTTTTACTGTTAATAATACTTGTATAAGTTGGAAATCACAACTGCAAAAGATAGTTGCTCTGTCTTCTACTGAGGCTGAGTATATTGTAGCTACTGATGCTGTGAAGGAAAGTATTTGGTTGAAAAATTTATTAGAGTTTCTTTGAAAGTAATGCTACTGTCTTTTCAGACAGCCAATCTGCTATACATCTTAGTAGAAATCCAGTTTTTCATGATAGAACAAAACATATAGATGTTAAATTTCATTTTATAAGGGATATCATAGAAAAAAGAATTATAAAACTTGATAAGATTTCTACTAAGTATAATCCAGCAGATATGGGTATAACAATACTTCCTTTATATAAATTTAGGGATTGCTTAAATCTCCTAAATATTATTATTGACTAAAGTTTTTTACAGGTACCTGAGCAAATGAAACCAAAGTGATAATCTTTAATCCACTAGAGGACCAATGATGTCAAGCAAGGTGAAGATTGTTAAAAATGCTTAACATATGTGATCCAGCCCAAAACTGTTCAGCCCATTACCTTGTTTGCAACCCGGGTAGCCCACCTATGGTCTTTGTATCTCGCATTTCATCAATACATGATTTTATCTTTTTAGGAATTGACTGAGATGGTGACATGTGGTGCTAGCACAACCGTTGGATGCAAACTGGTCTATAAGACTCCAGACTCTTCTATTTAGCAGTTGATTCATTCTCTCTGATCTAGGGTTTTCTCTCCTTCTTCGAGATTGTATTCTTCTCTCTAAAGAAAACCCTTGGTTTTCGACTCTGTAATTATTTAGGCTAGGTGATCATGGTGATATCTAGTATAGATTACAAGATTCTGATTATTAGTTCTTCTGATTCTTGGTGAACAGAAGTATTATTGGTTACTTGGTGTAATCTGGAGAGATATAGGAGAGTGAGAGTCTGAGGGCCTTTATCGTGTGATGTTTTGGGTCTCTGATGATTGTAACTTGATGAACTTTGTTCTTAACTAGTGGATTGGAGCTTTATTCACAAAGGTGAATGCTCAACGGGTGAGTAGCCATAATTGGTGAACATCGGGCCTTCGGGCAAAAAATCATTTGTGTTCTTTATTTTTGTTGCTATTTGGTATATTTCTGGGACTGTAAATTCCTACACAGGTTAAGTTAGTATTTGTTGATGGGCTTCGTCCTCACTGGGACGAAGATTGTGTGAGGGAAAAGTTCAAAGGTTTTGGGGAGATCGCACGAGTTATGTTGGCAAAAAATATGTCAACAGCCAAGCGGAAGGATTTTGGATTTGTTGATTTTGCCACACAAGAAGTTGCTGTTTTGTGTGTTGAAGGCGTAAACACCAATGGATTTAATGATGGTGACTCAAAGGTATACTTAGAATTTCTAATATTGTACTTGTCAATTATTTGAGCATACTGCTAGGTGAAGGCTCCTGGTTTTCAATACGTGATGCATTAATATTATCTACAAGTATTTTGGCAGACTGTAATCTGATAGATATACAGATAGATCATTGAGAAATGAATTTCATCTTTTAAATGGACTACAGAAACTGGGAAAGGAGCGTTTTAAATTCTGTGATTATTATCGCTCTGAAAGACACACTGAGTTCTATATTTTCCTCATGTCTTTTCTATGAGGTTTTTTGGGCACATAATTGCTTTCACTCCCTTTTCTAGGTTAAAGTACGGGCCAGACTGTCAAATCCTTTACCCAAGATGCAGGCAGTGAACGGTGGAATGTGTGGTGGTTTTCGAATTGGCCATGGTGGCAGCAGCACTTTTCCTAGATATTTTGGTACAGATACATCTGCTCTTGGATAACTAGGCTCCTATAGATTTCATGTGATAGACTTTTAAGTGTGGTGCATTGCTTTGCCCATAGGAAGGAGTTTTGGACGAGGTGGGCATCCTTTCAACCGAGCAAACTTCCAGTATGGTAATGCTTTCAACCCTCGTGGATCATGGTAGCAGAATGGGCTTTCCCAATAACCAGGATTTTGACAGCTCATATCGTCCTTTTCATGGAAGACAGAATCTTGGACGAGGTGGTGCATTCTTCATACTCTAGATCTCCCCCTCTGAAAAAAAATTATGAAAAGTAGAAAAGAAAATCATCTCTTTGCTTTGTTACTTTCTCAAGTGACAAATAGAAGATCATGAAGATAGTACATGAGCGGTTTTTCAACCTTTCGTTGTAACTTTCTGTATGTGTTATCAATGTTGTGGTATGTTCCATAAACAGGGGGGATATGGGGATTCAGAGGTGCTCATCATCAACGCCCAGTGCCTGCTAGACCTTACCTAGACAGAATGAGGCATAGTGCAACTGATAGAGGCCGTGGCGAATATGATTCATTTAGGAGGCATCCATATTCTTTTGAAGAGGGATATAACAGGTCATTTACGGGAAGGTACTTTGATGACCTGTATCTGTATGACGATGCTTCTCATGGGATAAAGAAATCATATTACATGACAGTAAGTTGCAATTCACATTACATTTTCTTTGAAAACACTACTTTTGGGAAGGAGTTTACTGCAAGCAATGCTGTAATTTGGCTTTATTTACAATTTTCCTTTAGCTTGTAGGACCAGGATCCTGATTTTGCAGAGCCTATTAGACATCGCCCTCGATTGGATCATTCCAGTTCTGCTGTATCACTTCATGGAAGCCAATACCGAGGTATGGATTTTGTGCGCAGACAATTGGTGCTTCTGCTTGGTCTTGGTCTTGGTCTTCATCAGTTTCCTATACTCTTAACTAATGGTTATGTTGATTTCAGATGATCTGGGAGCTGATGGTAGTCTCTACTCTCAACATTATTATGGTTCTGATGTGAGTATCGTGGATTTATTTGTTCTTAGCCCGAGTTTAACTGTTGGGACCTTTGATATTTATTTGTCACATTATGTTACAGTATGGTGGAGATCCATATTCATCATCTTATGGAGATGATCACCCATATGGACAGGGCTATAAGGCTATTACTATTAGGCTCGATGATATAGGGTAATGCTAATTCCTTTTTCTCCATATTATTTACTTCCGGCAGTAAAAATACACTGTTTTCATAACAAGGTTTTTTCAATTGAATATTTGCAGGTGAAGTGGATAAGGTCAAGTTTCAGTTCTTGGCATGGATATGGGACTAGATTGTGTTCACTGTGGCTGGGGGGTTTACATCCCATCCTCTCTATCTATTTCTTTTTCTCTACTAATATTTCCATTTAGTCTTCTCTGCTGTCCTTTCCTCTCGTGGCTCATACTTTTCCATTGTCACCATCAAGTTTTAGATGTCATCAGCGTGAGTATTTAGGTCGTGGCTTTTGAAAGCACCTTAATTAAACACTGGTAATGTGTGTAAGATGTGTTGACATGTATTGCAACACTTAAGATGGAGATTGGTTGATGTATGGTGCTTCCTTTGCTCTGGGTAACAGCTTGAGGACACTGGTTATTACTTGTGAGATTAGGCAGAGCTGCTCCTCTATAAATTATATTACCTATGGATTGAGTGAGTTTTTATTGATCATTTCGTCCTGAAGCCCGAGGTAAAAAGTTGGGTTTTGAATTTTTCTAATGGTGTTCAAGGTCTTAGATCAAAATATTAATCTGCCATTTAGCTTAAAGGTGCAATCTTGATGAACAAATTTACTAACTTCAGTGAGATGGCTTTTTGGTTCGAATGGATTTTGTTGAGTGACATAGGCTTTGAATTTTCTTCTGATTGAATTATGGGCAATCATTTCTTCGTAATACCTAAGTTTGAGAAATCAGCTGGACTAAAACCATTGTATGTACGTTAAATAAGACTTCTAACTTCAGATATGAACTTTTTAAATTTTTTTAATCAGCTGGATTTACTGTGTATTATGTACTGGAACAACATCATTTTCACAGAGGTTATTATAGTTACTCTGCAGTCTTACAATTCTGGTTTCAATTTAGTTTGGCAGATGTTGATGGATCTTGTTATACTAAGTTGGCATTTCATACTAAGATGAGAAGCAGGAATACAAAAGTTTTAGGGCAAATAACCTGAGCTCAACTTTTCAAGGCATGGTTGAATGTTGCTATTGATATTCTCGTCCTATAGGCTATAGCTTTAAACAAACATTAGTCACCTAGCAAGTAGACCCCAGTCTTCTGTATGAGATGCTTTTGTAATTAAGTTCGCAAATTTTTCTACTGGTTTGGTATGATTATTTCTTTTTTTGTCTTAAATTAATTTCTTATTCTAGTATATACTACTTCGCCAATCAAGGATTTGATTTTGCCTAGGGATGGGACTTTCATCAGTGCTGATTTTTCAATGTAACATGTACATAACAGTGTATTCTATACAAGATTTTTTGATATGAAGCTTTCAGTATTTATTTAGTAGGCTTTTGGTATACGGCAGAGAAGCTGTTTTGGCCATCTGGATGTCCACTATTTTGGATGGAGGAAATAGATTGTTCTTTATCCAAATTGCATTGTAATGCATATCAACAACTTGGGAATAAATTCATCATTAAAGATATGACTCTTTAGTCATAGTTTAATAGGAAATTGAAACCCCATGGGTGTTGTTGGAAGATGCTATCCTCGATGCAAAATTTGCTTGATTTTAATTAGACTGCATAACGTTTGCTTGTCAGCTTAGTTTCCATCAACTAAATGCTGGTTGTTCCAGAGGTTTCTTATTACCAGTTCAATGCAAAATTTCTGGGTTGTAGTTTTTAGGATGAATACTTCCTGCTCAGCCCATAATGTGCATGTATATCGTTACAGTGATGGGGATTGTTCTCAAGGATATATGGCTTCTGTAGGGTTATAATGTTCTTAAGCAATCTTAATCATGCATCTTTTTTGTCCTGTTTGTTTCTTGCAGTTTAAATTAGCTTAGGTGCTTAGAACATATTATATTGATCTTGACGATCCGGAATTGCTAGGTTATGGGATAAGGTCTTGTGCTACTATGGTTGTTGGATGTTGTAGATAAACATTGTTGCTGAAGACTTATTGTCGGTGATTGATTATGGATAATATTGCCCATGGGCTAATTCCAATATACATTACCTGTGAATGATTCAATGTTTAGCAAGATTATGTTCATTAGAGGAGGAAGAGGAAGTATGGGGGTTATTATGTAGCAGTCTTCTACAACTATATTTTATAGGCTTCGCCTGTTGGTATCCCAATAAATTACACGGATGGCTTTATAAGTTCCTCTATTTTGATTTGAGTCGCTTTTGTTTCTTTCCTAATGCAGCAAGATTTTTTGTTCTTGTGGTTTAAAGGAAACCCAAGCAAGCAAGATCTCTCCTCGTTCTCCGTGTAGAGCTCTGCCTTTCTTTCTCTTATACAGTAAAAAGCGCACACACGATGGCCGTCTGAACTTGATACCTATCTAACTGTTACCAGATTTGTTGACTCTTTGTTGTCAATAAGTTTTTTATGCTTGACCCGGCTATTATTTTTATTGTCAGTCATTATGATTTTATATTGTTTTTTTCCTTCTTCGCAAAGTAACTTTATGTAGTTTCCTGGATAGCCCTTTTTTATGTCTTAACAATGAATGATAAGGGCATTTTTTATACGCTTATTTTGGTTCACAAACATGAATAATTGTCGATAAACATTCGGAATAGAGCTTAATTTGTGTGAATTGTGTTTGTAGGGCAACAATGAAGATTATGGTGGAAATTAGAAGAAAAGTAGAGAAAATGGGTCAAAACGAAGGAAAACGAAAGTTCAGGGACCAAAATGTAAATAATCAAAAGATGACCCGATGCCAACTCAAGAGCGGACATAAGCTTAATCATACATTGAGGAATGCATGGGATGATTGGAGGACAAGAATGAACAAAAGAGGTCAAAACAAGAGATTAATGAAGTTGGAGGACCAAAATGAAGATATGTGATAGAAGTTTGTACCATGCGGCCGCAAGGTGTAATCTTCCATGCGGCCGCAAGAAAGGATGCAGGGAAAATTTTTGGAAAAAATTTTGTTCCTTGCGGGTGCAAGAAATTTGTCCTTGCGGCCGCAAGGAAGAAATCCGGCGCGATTTTTCTGGTTTCCTTATTTGACTCCAACACGTATGGTAATGATTCTAGGGCAACTATAAAAGCTAAAATACGTCCAGAAACTAGGGTTATGCCTTCCTAGAGAGAAAAACAACCTTTTTGGAGCGAGAACGAAGGCAAGGACGAAGGATTTCACTCCAAGATCGAAGATTTCAAGCTTTACATTCAAGAATTGGGTGATGTCTTCTCCTAAATATTTTCTTTGTTATTTTAATTTATCCATGCTAGGCTAGGTTTTTAATTGTATTAGGTGAACGATGAACCTCGTATTGTGAACTTTTAATTTCTATTTTGCAATTTGATATTTAAACACGTTTGATGGATGTTGAATGATTTATATACACATTCTTGTCTCTACAATTATATGCGCAATAGTTGTATGAGTGTGGTGGCTTATTTTATGCATTCGAAGAAGGGAAATAAGCTCGACGAGGTATAAATCATCGTTTAGTTCATAGAGGATAGAAATATACCGCTATATTTTGCGTGAATCTCTAAGTGTTTACAAAACGTCATGCATTCTTGTATATTGCATTTGTCATAGAAATATAGTCAAATGGTATGCTAGAATATGTTCAATTCTACTCGAAATAGATTATTGAATAAGTTAGAAACATTGATTCTTCAACCAATTCCTCGTGTTGTCAAATTGTGAAATAGGAGTTACAAAGTGAACTTGCTTGGTGATTCGGGATCCTAGTACGCTTTTTCATACATTAATTTCATCAACCTTTTGCATTCGACATATTTTTGCATTTAGCTCATAATTTTAGTTTAATTCACGTAGTAGTCATAGTTTCATCAAAAATCACAAAAACAATCATCTTCAGTTTAATAGATTCAGTTAAGGTCAAAATAATAGAAATCACTTTAAATCAATCCTCGTGGGAACGATACTCGAAATTCTAGGATTTCCACTATATTACTTGTCAACGAACCGTGCACTTGCGGTGATTTAAATTCGAAACATATTTTCGTGAACAAGTTTTTGGCGCCGTTGCCGGGGATTGAGTATTAATTTGATTTTTGTTATTTAGACACTAATTCGAACTTTTTTTTTATTTTGTTATTTTATTATTGTTTTTATTTTTTGGCTAACTCCGTACTATTAATCTATCTCGTGTTTGCACTATCTCCCTATACTTTTTCAGATGATTACATGATTCTAACTTGGTAAGGCAATGGAATTTTTGCAATGGATAATCTCTATATACATTATGAAGATATGTTTGGAGGATACCCGAGCTGTTATAATTTCTACGAGATGCATTGTACTGGACAATGTTTGAGATGGCACCCTTGTTTCAACACGCCGAAACTTATGATATTTAGAGAATATTTAAAGTGTCGGAAGCGAGCAATTGACGAAAACCATGAAGGGTACATGCTGATCGTTTGTGATTTTATACCTGACAATTGGGATGAGGACTTCAAACTGGTAGGAGATGGTCCTCCTCTATTTCATGAAAAAGTAATTGCAAAGTATTTTGAAAAATTGGTCAAGTTGGATGAAGGCGATATGCTTTTGGGAGATTGCACGTATTGGGAAGAATTTCGTTATTGGGGGTACAATCCACTTGAAAGGGTCGTAAGGACCGACTTTTCATTGCTTATGGATTTAGATTGCGGACCAATCATTCCACCCGATGGGAGTTCATCAATTGAAGAAGAGCAAAAAATGAATGAAAATTTAATCACAGTGGAGCTCAGCGAGGATGAGGCGATCAATAAGGAGGAAATCAACTCATATTTTTTCGACTTTATTGATTGTCCAAAAGTTGATTTTGTGATTAAGCTCGACGAGGAAATACAGATCTACATAGTTGAAGTTGAGTCAGATGGAATAGATAAGTCCTATTATGTTGAAAATGGCAAGGAAGATGTGTGGAGATCAAATGAAAAGTGGACCAAAGCCAAGAGAAGAAAGATGGACAAAACATCAAAAGCTTTCTTTAGGTGCCCGTAATTAGCCGTCATACAGTCAAGCTATAGACTATAAACAAGCGCTGGTTGGGAGGCAACCCAACAATTCTTCCCTTTTATTTATTTCGCTTTATGCATTAGATTAGGAATTTCTTTTTCAAGTTTTTTATAATTTTTAATAAGATTACTTTTTCATCGTCTCTACAGGTAATAAAAGAGTCTATGCATGGTCCATATTATTTTTCTTCCACCATCTTCACCTTTGCATCTCCATCAATCAGGGGAGTATTCCTCACCTTTTGTTCTCTATCTTCTATGAATTTGTCTTTAATTTTATGCACTGCTAAGTTTGCATTCTATTATTCTTTAAATATTGAGGACAATGCTCTATATACGTTTGAGGGTGGGACAATGTTCTATATACGTTTGTGTGATTGTGTGAAAAAAAAAACTTCCATTTGTTATTTGTTCTAAGTTTTACTGTTGCGTTGTTAGTAGTAGTTTACAATTTTGTGTGCTTGTGTGGGTTTAACAACTCTGCTGACTATGATGTTAGATATTGGATTATGTACGGGTCATGAATGATGAAAATCGTGCATTATTAGAACAATCAATACATGTTAATGTGAAACTTGATTTATTTTGCGCACGACACTCATGCTTACATACTGGGCTACTGATTTAACTCATTGCTTAGAGATAGTTGACCATAGAAATTATACCCAAAAACCCTCTTTTGTGCTAAACCATGACCAACTTTTTAGAAGGGTTTAGATGTGATTGAACTGTTGCAAGGGAACATTGAGACGAGTAGGGGCTCCGTGCATGATGTTATGTGTGGATTGTCTTAAATCATTGAGATGAAAACAAAGTGAAAGTTTCAAGTTAGGTTGTAGTTTTTGAAATTGGGTGTCCAAAAAAATAAGGGGTATTGCACTAATCATTGAGTAAACAACGACATTTGTTCGAACCTATATAACTCGAGTGATTAAGCCTGTAAGGGTTTAAAACCTGGTGCCCTATGGTCATCTGACTTGGGAGTCATCGGCCTAAAGCTCGCTACGGGTTATATAGAAAGCAAAGGAAAAATGTTATATAAAGAAAGAGGAAAAAATGGTATCATCCATTGATAAATCATATACATACTCTTGTGTATGAAATGCATTGATTAGCCCCAGATACTCAGTTGACAAAACTATATCTCTAACGCGAGGCAACTAACGCAGTTTAATCTACAGTGAAGAAATCAAAAATTTAAAAAAAAAACTAGGAGAGCCCTTACTTATTGAAGTATGAACTTAAGGAGAAGATTATCTAAGTAAGAGAGGGGAAAGGAAAGATGGAATAGGACTCAACCTTTAGAACACCACCTCGGGGATACGTACATGTGGAAAATGTATTAAGTTTGGGGGTGTGTGTATCTCTCGAGCGAAAAGAAAAAAAAAAATTGGACTACATTGGGTCGGGTATGAGTCAAACATGATCCTAACATTTTGGTATGAATTCACACACACTTCGAGTTTTGCATATAACATAGGGAGATTGATTTGATTATTCGTGGTTGAAATTGTTCATGTGCCCTTACTAAGTTCAAATCCTGAGATACAACAAATTTGTTGAACCATGTGCTACTGGGAAGTAAGTTATGAATTTGTTGAGGAAAACAATGAAATCAAAAGTATGGGGTAGTTGATAAGGGCAGCTTGTTTATGATGTTTATTTTGGTCACAAACATGAATAATTGTCGATAAACATTCGGCATAGCGCGAATTGGTGGAATGTTGTTTGTAGGGCCAACAATGAAAGATTGTTATCTGTATGGAAATAGAAGAAAAGAGAGAAAATGGAAAAAAAAAAAAAAAAAAAAAAAAAAAAAAAAGGACCAAAAAAAAAAGGTAAATAATCAAAAAGATGACCCGAGGCCAACTCAAGAGCGGACATAAGCTTAATCATAAATGAGGAATGCATGGTGATGATTGGGGACAAGATGAAAAAAAGAGGTCAAAACAAGAGATTAATGAAGTTGGAGGACCAAAAGGAGATATGTGATAGAAGTTTGTACCATGCGGCGCAAGAAGTTGTTAATCTTTCCATGCAGGCAGCAAGAAAGGATGCAGGAAATTTTTGGAAAAAAAATTTTGTTCCTTGCGGGTGCAAGGAATTTGTCATTGCGGCCGTAAGGAAGAAATCCGGCGCGATTTTCTTGGTTTCCTATTTTGACTCCAACACGTATGGTAATGATTTTAGGGGAACTATAAAAGCTAAAATACGTCCAAACACTAGGGTTATGCCTTCCTAGAGAGAAAAAACAACCTTTTTGGAGGGAGAACGAAGGCAAGGACGAAGGATTTCACTCCAAGATCGAAGATTTCAATCTTTACATTCAAGAATAGGGTGATGTCTTCTCAAATATTTTCTTTTGTTATTTTGATTTATCCATTGCTAGGTAGGTTTTTAATGTATTAGGTGAACGTATGAACCTGTATTGTCGATAATTTTAATTTTCTATTTTGCAATTGATATTTTAACACACGTTTGATGGATGTTGAATGAGTTATATACACTTTCTTGTCTCTACAATTATATGCGCAATAGTTGTATGAGTTTGGGTGACTTTATCTTATACATTCGAAAGAAGGGAAATAGATTCTACAAGGTTAAATCATCGTAAAGGGACGTTAGGGGATAGAAATATACCGCTATGCTTTATGTGAATCTCTAAGTGATTACAAAACGTCATGCATTCTTTTATATTGCATTTGTCATAGAAATATAGTCAAAACGTATGCTAGAATAGTTCAATTCTACTCGAAAGAGATTATGGAATAAGTTAGAAACATATGAGTCTTCAACCAATTCATCGTTTGTCAAATTGTGAAATAAGAGTTACAAAGTGAACTTGCTTGGTGATTCGGGATCCTAGTACGTTTTTTCATACATTAATTTCATCAACCTTTCTCATTCGACATATTCTTGCATTTAATCATAATTTTAGTTTAATTCACGTAGTAGTCATAGCTTCATCAAAAATCACACAAACAATCATCTTGAATTTAATAGATTCGGTTAAGGTCGAGATAATAATAATCACGTTAAATCAATCATCGTGGGAACGATACTCGAAATTCTAGGATTTCCACTTTATTACTTGTCAACGAACCGTGCACTTGCGGTGATTTAAATTCGAAACATATTTTCGTGAACAATGAACGCTTCAGGGTTTACCAAGTGAACTTTGATGTAAGAAATGTTGAATTGTTTGACTGCTTTAATAGATGATGATGTCATTTGATTTCGGAGAATGTGATATTTGATTATGATGAAATAGTCTCTAAAAAAGATACCTTCCCTCAGTAATATGATGTGAAATGTTTTATTTAGAAATTGAATTCACAATAGTCTTTCTTTTAACGGAGGGTCTCATTTGTTACAAATCGGTTTCTTGTTCAATGGTTTACTCAGCCAATCATTAGGATAGTTTCTTTATATGGTATTCTTTTAGCCTTTTGCTGCAAGACAGACTAAGCCAAGGGAGAGAGTAGTATTCTTTGTAGGGAGTATGATCTGCAATAAGCTTTGTTTTTTGAACCGTCCTCCCAGCAATTTTCCCTAGTTCTGGAAGTAAAGTATGTTTAAGACATGATTGATTTATGCTGATTCGTGATAAGTAATAAAATGAAATTTTAAGTTGGAATATTGTTCATGGATACTATTATGTACTATTAAGTTTTATTTTAATCTAAATCCAAATAGTAATCAAATATCAATTCTTATGTTTCAATGATCGAATTAATCAGCTTTAGATAGTGATTTCTTTAGAGCAAAATTAACTCTACTTGTATGTTCGAATTTAATATATTTCTACTTAAATTCACACACATTTGAATGTGTAACTAATAGGAATTTTATCAATGTTGTATAGTGTGTATAAGTCTTTCGATCTCTTATAAAACTATGAGTTACCTCTCGATTTTAATATTATTCCTAAAGCATTCCATTGATGATCAAACAATTGAATATATTAAAATAGACAATAAATGATCAATACATAATCAAGTTGCGTGAAAGTCTTTGAAATTAAATAAATAAGCTATATCATGCGTCCTAAAAAATTTAATTAGGTACTCATAATTGTAGAATTAAACAAGTAAAGACTAGTAGACATCATTGGTTTCAATTATAATGAACAAGATGAAAAACACTTGAGACTTATTATTGTTTTTCGTCCCACGAATCTCAATAATAATTTTTTTTTGTTTTCTTCCTCGAAGATTGAACATCTCTCTATAAATTGGTGAAATTTCAATATTAACTTCTGCACAAATTTCGATATTGTTGCCTTCAAAATTTTGGAATTTCTCTCTTGTTAATTCTCCCTCTCCCCTGTTTCAGCTGCCAGTCTCCTATATTTCTCCACTTGGAGTTGGGTGTTTCTATGTGCCATGATTTTAGCATATAAACCCTATAGATAGGTAAACCGCCTCGAGAGTAATTATCAATTAACAATAGATCAACTTCAAACAAATTTTGCAGCAGGCTATATACCTTCTTTTGTAAATATCGCGTTTGCTTAATTGCTTGAGCTAATCAGAGAAAACCAATAACCAATCACTTGCAAAAATTGGCGTTGTTTTTGGACGTACAATAAAGATGAAGAAGTGACTAGTTCAATAGTTGAGATTTAGGAATATAATAAACCATTACGCATCTTCCGGCGACACTCCAAGCATGACCACATGGCAGCCACATAGCTAGCAAACTTACACATGCACTTCATGTCATCTTGTCAATGTGGTAATTTGATCGAACCCCAATAAGGAGATCGAACCCATGTACTGGGGTCAAACCTATATGGATGGCCGAGTCCTCATTGACAAGGTGAGGCAGGTAGAGGCTCTACACAGAACTATGCAAAATACTCAATGAATGATTGATGCGACAATTCAGTACAACATCCACTCTACTAAGTCAAAAAGTCAAGTTGAACGCTCTATGCGTTAGGTTTAGTGCGATAGAAAAAGTTATAACATTAAATGCGTTGGATGGAAAGACGTGTGACTTCATCCGAATGCCCAAGATCTCTTGTCATAGGTGTCAATTAATCAAACTAATATAATGTTATAACCCTTTCTATCGCCCTAAACCTAATGCATAGGGCGTTCACTTAACCTTTTGACTTGGTAGGTTGCTATTGCTGTGAATTGTCACATTAACCATTCAATGAAGACTTTGCATAGAAGATCCTCTGAAGAGCCCCTACCTGCCTCACCTCGTCCATGAGGGCTCTATAATGATCCAAATTTTTACCTTTGGAATCATTATACATGTATTGTAAAGAATACTTTCATAAACATAAAAAAATTCTTAAAATGTAAAGATTTATAATTAGTTTACAAAGAAATACGATGAACATTATTAAAAATCCTTAAACTACATAATTTATTCTTCATTTTTACCAACGCATGTACAATCCACTTCTGACTGCCTCGAACTCGCCTTTTAGTTACCTATAAAGGATTTAACATATACGTGAGACATAAATCTCAGTAAATGAGTAATAACGAATTGTATCTCATATTTAAATTCAAATTTCGTGGGTATAATTCTCGTGCATAGTGCTATTAAACTCTGATCCTTTGAACTTGCACATATAGGTCCTTATCAAAATTATAACTTGAATTTCCGTATCATCATATTTATAATATAAATTCCCATAATTCAAATATTGAAATAACACTTCATACTATTACACTTACCTTGGTAATTTGAATGGATAACATGTACGAGAGAATTTAAGTTCTACTAATAAATTTCCCATGTTTTTTCTGTGTATACAAGTGTGTATTATGTGTTTGACAAGCCTTCTTAAAAGTAGCCATTCCATGATAATTTCTTTATCAAAATTTGAAATTTAAACAGTGCACATTTGGTCCTTCAACTATGGAAAGTTATCAATTTGGTTCCTTAGACTTAATCAATGAGTATTAAAAAAAATGGGATATTATAATTTACCCCTCTTAAAATAAATTTTCATCCTCAAAAATTACATTTGATATCATTGCCAAAAAGTTGGGGATACTTAGATTGCACTTCATTCTCACGTTCCCAAGTTGACTCTTCGGTTGAATGATGTTGTCATAATACTTTAACCAGCAGTATTTCTTTATTGTGAAGCTTTTATACCTTCTGAGTTATAACGTAAAGTGGAGTTTCTTCATAATTCAAGTCCCGTTGAATTTTTAAGGGTTGATGTTTTGTTACGTGACTCGAATCGGGGATGTATTTCTTCATATTCTTCCACCAAAATATTTCAGGTCACAATACATCTTTTTACCTCTTGAGTATACTAAATAAGGGACTAGTGAGTGCTTCTTCTAACTTCTCAATTCTTCGAAATATGGTATACATAGATGACTCTGATAATACAATATTTTATCCTTGGCAACAATGAACCCCTTCCGTTTTTTCTGTATCAATCTTGACTTTAATAAATTAGAATAATTGATCACCCTTCCGATGATTCTTAATTCGATCACGTAGTGTCGGTCGAACTAAGACTTGAGAGTGTTGTCATCTGAGCCACAATGTCCGACAGTGTTGTGATTATTTCGAGACTCAATCTCTCAAATTCTTTCTGTAGAGGTTCTTGTGTTGTTAACATTGCTACTTTGCCAGTTGTCTTTTACTTAAAGCATCTAGCACTACGTTTGTAATACCCCCAAAATCCTTTATAGTCATAAGGGGTGATTATAGAAAAATGGTTAATTATTTTAATTAAAAATAAGTTAAAATTAATTAAGGAAAAGATTATGAAAATTAGCATAATTTCTATTTCTAATTAAAAACAAATTTAAGGAAATTGGCATGAATCAATAAGAATTATTTTTCTATATATAATATTAATTACTTGTGCGTGTGTGTGTGTGTGTGCGTGTGTGTGTGTGTGTGTGTGTGTGTGTTGATTAGAACTAATTACGATTAATTGATTTAAATTATGGGTAAGTTTTGGGTCGTTATCGCATGGTATCAAAGGGGGTCTACGGTTCTATAGATACTTTAAGAAAAAAAAAATATATATTTATGAGATATTGTTTTATGATTATGTTAAAATATATAAATATTTGAAAAAAAGAAACAGATGTTTCTTAGACCACCACTACACGACACCAAGTTCCAAACTTTGATATTCTCAAACTAGGTACAAAAATATGATGACTCATAATTATTTAACGTTATGTGAATAATAAATATGCATGACATTATGTTAGAACTATGCTTAATAATGAACTATGCTTAGCTACATGTAATTTTCAATTTATATATGTTATATTTTATGTGAAATAGCAATCATTATTAGGCATAGTTCTAACATAATGATTGCTATTTTCAATTGAAACTGTGATGGATGGTGATGCAGACAGTCAAGGGGGATCAAAGAGATAAAATATTAAGTTCATTTTTTTCTTTAAATTATTATTCAGTTTTATTTGTTCAAAAATAATTATTTAATTTGTGATTATATTTTCATGTTTAGTTTAAATTTATGGAAATTCATGTTATATTTTTGTATTATAGAATATTATTTTATCGTTTAAATTGAAATTTTTGTAACACTCTAGTGTTACAAAAATTTATTTATTTACAAAAAGATTTGGGAGAGAGAGACTGGTTTATTAGATTTTGCCACCTTTTAAAAAAAAACGTGTTTGACAAGCTGAAATTTTCACGTGTATAGCAATTTTGCTAAATTCATTGAGTTGTCTCGCCACGTCAGCTGTCACGTAGAAATTCCGTCCAATTTATCAACGGTCATTTGCTCAATGACTTCTGAGATGACGAATTGTAAAGTTCAATGACTAGTTAAGTTATTTTGAAAGTTCAGTGACCCCTTTCGTACATGGCGAAAGTTCAGTGACTAAGTAGACAATTCACTCTGAATTTTTCTAACGATAGTTATGTAGCAAAATATGGACATAACTTAATGATTACATGAATATATGTTAATTATGGAAACTTATTATGGATATTGTAAGTTATGAGAATGATAAATTTATAAAATGACGTGATTCTAGACTAGTGACTACGTTATGGAATACATCAACATATAATAATAGTCGACCTTAGAGAATCTCTAGATTAGATAATAGAGTCTAATTAGAAAAAATAAATTATGTCTCTAAATACTTCCATTCCTACTTATTGTTAGAGTTTTCTTGGTCAAAGTAACGCAAAACTTAAGACTTTGTCAAAACGACCTAAACTATTTAAGGAGAGTTTGGGATTTAAGTGGTGCACCCCTCCTAACCTGAAAGTCAATTAGTTGAGCGTAATTCAGATCAATAAATCAAGAACAATAATATAACTAGCTACAAATTTAAGAAGATTCCCATCTTTAAAAACTTTTAAGAAAAATTAATTTTCGAAATCTCTATTTCAGGAATTCATATCTTACGAAACTTCTATTTTAAATATTTCGATTTCATGAAATTTTCATTTTGAAAAGCGTCTATTTTGTAAAACAACCACATTATGAAACTTCTATTTTAGAAACTTCAATTATAAAAATATTATTAATTGTTTGTTGATGAAATTTAAAGTAATTTCCGAGAAAGAAAATTTAGTTTTAAGAGGGGTAGATTGTAATACTCCAAAATCCTTTATAATCATTAATTATGAAATTAAGATATTTGTGTAAGATGATGAAAGTTAGAGGACCAAATTACATATTGACCAATAGTTGAGGGACAACATGTGCAATTTTCCTAAACTAGATTTATATGTGGGCATGATTTTGATAGAATACTTCAATACGATATAAGTGAAAGATAATTTAAGAAAATTCTTGGTAATTCTTACCATATATGTGCTACTCTATCCATTGTTAAATGAGAGATTCAAGGAATGATTATAGAAAAACAATAAATTTCCTTCTGTGTGTGCGCGCGATTATTTTCATTAAAAACATATTAGAGTTAATTAAGGGGTGAATATAGAAAAATGGTTAAATTTCCACATACGTGTATAGATATTTATGTTAATTATTTTAATTAAAAAAATGTTAAAGTTAATTAAGGAAAATATTATGGAAATTAGCATAATTTTTGTTTCTAATTAAAAACAAATTTAAGAAAATTGGCATGTCAAGAAGAATTATTTTTCTATATATATAATTACCCGTGTTTATATGTATATAGTTATGATTGATTGATTTAAATTATGTGATCACTATAATTACATGTGTCTATATATGTATATAATTATAATTGATTGATTTAAATTATATAATTAATATAATTACGCATGTCTATATATGTATAAAATTATATATAATTATGACCGATTGATTTAAATTATAGGATTACTATAATTACGTTTGTCTATATATATATATATATATGATTATGATTATGATTGATTGTGGAAATTAAGTAAATTTCTATATAAATAAAAGATAATTTCTATATATTTATGTGTGTGTGTGTGTGTGCGCGCGCACGCGAGCGTATAATTTTTATACAGTATAACTCATTACCTTATTTAATGTACAATTATTTGGACACCATTATTATGTTCCTTTTATTACTCCTAAATGCATATACAAATATTACACTTTTTTTCTAGCTTGAAAATCCAAGCCGTAGGATATGAATTTATTAATGAAAAGTCAATTACAGTGCGAGGAGGAAGACATGTGTGCCTTACCTCCTAAAAAATTACAACTGAACTCTATGAAGTCTACTGATGGATTACAAATCATACACAAGTTAAAGTGAAAAATATGCAAGATCTAATTAAGAAATTAGTCTAATAGTGTCCATGCAAATTTTATCAAGATTCACAATACCTTACCAATGAATTCATTAGCTTCAACAAATTTAAACTTTCTTTCACTGTATCGTTTGGAAGCAAACCAGTCAGTAGCTTGGTTTCCTTCTCTCCAAATGTGAGTAATTTTATTCTCCATCTTCTCCAAAAACCAGCGAATGGATTGCAAAATATATTGAACCCCCCATGGTCCATTATTTTGTTTAATCAAGGTCAGTGCTGCCTTTGAATTTGTCTCTACCTGGACCTTCCTAATTCCATGAGTCCAGCACATTTGCAACCCTGCCTCTATAGCTCTTAGTTTAGCTTCCATGATAGAGCATTCTCCATAGTAATCATAGAATCCCCATGTGACATTACCCAAGTTATTCCTCAAAATCCCCCCGTCTGCCGCCATAGAATTAGATTTCAAAGCCTCGTCCATGTTGAGTTTATACCAACCTATATCAGGTTTAACTCACTTGACTGCCATAGGTTTGTTGCACTTGCTACTCCCAATTTGTTTGATAGGACCCTGTCCTACGGAGAGCATTAATCAGGATATAGATTTGTTTAATAATCTTATCAGCCTTTCATTGGATGGTGTTTGTGTTTAGCATTATTTCTGGCCATCCACATAAACCAGATGGTAATCAGTGGAATAATTGATCTGATCTCCCCTGGTTTAGCATTCTTCTACAAAAACCAGTGTATCAGCATGACTCTTGGTTGATCACACTTAATATCTTGAACATCCATAGCCCTACAGAAATGAGACCAGGCCTCCTTAGCAATTTGTCCATCCAGGAACACATGATTGATACTTTTAGAATTACAGCAACATTGACATTTGGAGGCTAACTGGATGCCAAATTTATTCTGGATGATTTCCTCAACTGGTAACCAATTATGCCAAAGTCTCCATCCTAAAAAAGCAATTTTTTAAGGAATACTCTTATCCCAAATATGTTTATACGGCATTTGGCTGGTCTTACTTTGCCTGAAGAGATTAATACAAGAAGAGATTACACATAAATCACGCTCACGCACACACAAAACTTATTTCTTTGTTAAAAAGTTTAGTTCTCCTCTACGTATTTACCACGACTCTCTTCAAATTATCAAAGTAAGTGTAGTCATACGTTGTATGTTAAATTTTTTTTCAAACTTTAAAATACAAAATTCGATTTAAGAATATGATATGGGTCTTACATGTTTAAGTTCAATGGACACGAGTTTAGTAGCGCTATACACAAGAATTATAGCCACGAACTATGGTTCTTAATTCCCGTGTCTTCCTTTATATGTTAGGATTATGTACTGAGGTTATGGCCACCTAGGTTCGGTTTCTAATCCTCGTATTTATTTATTTCCTAAATTTTAAAAACTTTGAACACATGTGATTAGATAATTTACATTTGATTTCAGGATTGGAATATACGAATCAAAACTATGAACTACTACAAAATCACAATGCTAAAAAAATCCATTTCTACTTGTCTAATACAAAACCGACGTATGTGTTTGGAAATTCATGTCAAGTATCATAAATTGATAAAGTGATTCAAATCATGACCCTCAATAGTCAAATTTAACATTTTTGCTCTCGTGAGATTTACACCCTCTAACTTATTTCTTTAACTCTCTTCAAATGTGTGATCTAAGGTTGAATTTTTAATTTTATTAGATCTTACTAATTTCAGTTCAACATATTAACAAATGTGGATTCTCCTTATTTTTTATTACTTCAACCTCCAAAAATCAAATATACTAATAACCATTTGTTAAAAGTCTGATTTTCTAAAATAAGTGTTTGAGGTTTAATCAAAACAATTATTATTATTATTATTATTATTATTATTATTATTATTATTATTATTATTATTATTATTATGTGCAAACTTCTATCCATTAAGCTTTCTAAATGACATTTGTAGTGAGCTTTTAGCCAATGACTTCCAATTCAAATGACTATAGGGCCCCATGTTTTAGATATCCTTACATGTTTAATCACTCGAGTTATAAAGACTACGAATAGAAGTTTTACAATGAAACAATATTTTTTTCTTTTTTCTATGCAATGACTAATGCAATGCCCTTTTATGAAACATTCATTCTAAAAAATCAATCTTTAACTTAAGATTTTCACCTAATTTTTATAGCATTGGTATTAGACAATCCACACAAAATTTAGCACATATAGAATCTACATCTATGTCAACGTCTCCCTACAACAACTCAAACATCCCCAAACTATCCTAAAATTGATTTATGTATAATTTAGTGGTTTTTTGGATTTGGTATCTAAGGTTCACTAATTAATTTGTTTTTTCAGTCTATTCAAATTTTGAATCAAACTATTTTTTCATGATGCAAAACATAAATCTTGCATGCAAAAAATATCAAGTTTCACATGAATAAGCATAAATCAACCATAACATGTAACTTTTTACAATTTATGATTAGTACATGATATATGCATAATAGTAGGCAAAATTATCTAACCTACACAAGCACACAAAAGTAATAAATAAGACAAAAAAAAATTTCAAACTTTTAGATACTTTTTAATTTTTTTGCACTCGAACAAACACACAAACCAATAAAAACTCAATGTTTTTCCACCCTCAGACTTATAACAGACATTGCCCTTAAATGTCTAATAATATAATATGCAATATATAAAAATTAAGGGCAAAGAAAGGAACTAAGTACTTCCCTGATATATTTGAAGGTGGTGAATAAACTAACATGAATATGTTAGCTCACTTATTATATCTTTTCCTTTCTCCAGTGTGTTCAGATGTAATGTTCTTTCAAAATAATTAGAAAATCAATCATAACACGGAACACTTTATGATAAGCTCAAACAAAACCTAAAGGAAAATATAAGGATGAAGATACCCTATACTACTAAAAGTAATAAAAATTACGAATCCTATATCTAAAAAGAAAATAAATAAAGGGGAAGAAAATTGGACTGCCTCCCAATAAGTTCTTATTTTTATTCTTTTGTTGGTCTTTGATTTTTTTGGCTATTTATGGTGGTTTGAAAATAGAGTTTTCAACCTTCCATCGATTGCGCTGTCAATTATTTTTTAGTTCATCTTTGAGCCTCTAGATTATAAGATTTTCATTGTTATCCCGTCTAACAATTCCACATTCTTCCTTCCTATTCTTGTTAATTTCCCAATGATCGATCTTTCAGCATTCTTCGATTTCAAGTGATTGTATAGTGGATCATTCATTGTGAAGTTTTGTTGTTTTTCTTATATCCTCGAGACTAATTCACCTTTTTCAAAATCCATTAATGATCGTGCAATTACTAAGAATGGTCTTCCAAAATCAAACGAAATGTGTTGAACATCTATATCAAGGATGATGAAATCAATAGGAAAGAAGTTATCTTCAACTTTGATGAGCTTATCCTATACTGTTGCATAAGGATGCTTGAGTGTGCTATAAGCCAGTTGTAGGATTATTGATGTTACTTTTAGATTATCCAATCCTAATTTCATGTAGATAGATAGTGGCATCAAATTAATACTTGATCCAGAATCAATTAAAGCAATTAAATCATGTCAATTTCTTATAGATAAAGGTACAATGAAACTCCCTTGATCTTTTAGTTTAGGATAAAGCATATGCTTTATGATTAATTGTACTGCACTTTTCAATAAATTCTACTGTTTCATCTTCTAGCAGCTTTCTCTTCTTGATCAACATCTCCTACGAAACATTGTGTAATTTGGAATCTGTTGAATGGCATCAATGAAAGGAATGTCGATGTGAAGTTTTTTAGGGAATCCAAGAACTTCTTGAATTGTTCATCTACCTTATTATTCTGTAGCATTTGAGGAAATGAGACCAACGATATGTGTTTATTGATAGAAACGGTTGTCTTAACTTGTGGACTATTATCTCTTGATTAACTTTTGTTGATTCTTCAAACTGAACCACTTGTTTCTCGCACTTAGTAGGTACCTGATTCTCCTCTATCCTTTTCTTTTTCACAATGTTTTCTAGCAACTTAACTCCACTTCAAATTATAATGGCCTCAACTTGTTCCTCTTTAGGCTATGTTTGAAGCCTTTGAGAAAATGAAATGGACATAACATAAGCTTGAATTGTCTAGAATTTAATAAACAAATTTGCGGAAATAACTAAATTTTAAACATCACATTTATAATTGTAAACCTCATCGGCACAAAATCCATTTGATTAACTTAGGATAATTGTTTAAACTCAAAAACTCAAGTTCAAAATAACTGAAATAACAAAATATGTTAATAATATTCAAAATGCGTAAATTTCAAATTTTAAATAACTTCATCTATTAAATCGTGCCACCACTGCCCATCAAACTCGACCGTCTCCGAAATCTACAAATGTTGTTAAAATAACGGAATGAGTATTTCGATGAAATACTCAGTAGACTCATCGCCGATAATTAATTTACAGAATAATTGAACACATAATTATGCAATATATACCATGACGTCGTCATCATCATCATAGGCTCATTTTCTTAAAATAAATCATAGGCTCTTTAAAATCATGGGGTGTGGGTAGTCTCGTCTCATGCATTTATACACATAAGTTATGCATAATATCATCTTATCTCATAAGAGATTCTCGTCTCTTCTCATGTATTAAAGCATATAAGTTATGACAAATATAACAACATCATTTCTCATTTTATGCATTAAAGCATATAAATCACATAAAGTCATATAATACGTGCAATTATAATTTAAACTAATTAATGGGGGCGAGTCTACCTCAATTTATCTCGAGTCACGTAAAAAGTGGAGCAGGAAATAACCTCAAGCTCTTAATCGTCCGTACATTTCATCTAGCCAAAATAGGAAAAGTATCGAATTAGTATTTCGAAATTTTAAAGTTTTAAAATGATAAAATAAAGTTTAGGGACTTAATTGAAAATTTATTAAAACTGGAATTTGAAAAGTTTAAGGACTGAAATAGACTTATTTTAAAATCAGTGGCTAACTGTGGGGAAAAATGAACTCTAGGGACTGATAAACTTATAACTAACGCTTTAGGGACTGAAATAATAACTTTTAAAACTTAGGGGGGGCTAAAGGGTAATTTTCTAAAATTAAAATTAACAAAATATCTCATCCTTCTCTCGCTCTCTTCCATTCTCGAATTCTACAGAGGCGAGAGAGAGAAGTCGCGACGAGAAGGGGCTTTCCCCCTTTCTCCGATTCCGGTGTCGACGCCACCGTTGCATAGTGGCGCTAGATGAGATGGTGCATGCGGTTTGGGGGGTTTTTGGCGCATGGATCGAAGGTAATCGAGGCTCAATCGCGACTTGGAGGTTCGATTTTTGCTGAAAATGGGTTGAGAAAAGTGAGTTAAGTGTTTTTGTTAGTTATTTGGTGTTTGTGGTTGTTGGTGTTGTTTTTGGGGCGTGTGAATGGCGGTTTGGTGTTGGTTTAGGGTGAAGCTGTGGGTATTTGGTGTGGGGGTTCAAATGGGTGGCTAGGGCTTGTGTGAATGGCGCTGTTGGTGGTTGCTTGTGGGGATGGTGGAGTTGGTGTTGGCAGCTTAAATAGGTGGCTGGGATGTGGACTTGATGGCTGCAGCTGGGTGGGTTAGTAGTTGGTGTTGGTGGTTTTGGGTCGAGGCTATAGCTTGTGAGTTTGAAGCTTGTGGTGCGGGAATAGAAGGTTGCAGCTTGGGTGCTGGCTTCGAAAATGGGTGGTTGAAGTTATGTGTTTGCAGCTGGTGGTAGCGAAATGGTGGAGTTGGGTGGTTCCAACTTGGGTGTGATTGCCATGGATGATGGTGGTTTGTTTCGGCTAGGTTGATGTTTAGTTTTGTGTGTAATCATCATGATGTTGGTGCTAGAAATGGAGATTCTAGCATCAACATGATTTCCCAATTGTAACACTGAATTGAGGAAAATTGAGGGAGATGAGATTTTCTTACCAAATTTGGCTGGCTGCGTAAGTGTGAGGAATGGGGAGGAAAGAGTGATATTTGAACAGTAATAATTTTGGGCACAAATCTCTATGAGCTTTAATGGGCCAGAAAGTTGGGCTGTAAGGATTTTCAAATTGGGTTTGAGTGAATTGGGCTAAATAATCCAGATTCGGGCTATTAAAATTTTGGACCCTAAATAAAAAAATATTGTACTTAATATTATTAAAATTTGAATTTAAACAAAAATAAAAGAAATTGATATTTTAAAATTATTTGAGATTGGACTCGATTGGATAGTTTTAAATTTATTTTATGATGGCTAGACGAACACATTTTCAATTTAACATTTGAGGTTAAAACTTAGCATCACGTTTTTCAAGAAAAATAATTTTATATTATTTAAAATTCTCGGTTGCTACAACTTTACCCTCTTAAAATAATTTCGTCCTCGAAATTTAAATTTACTTGATCTAAAATATCTGGGTACTTAGCCATAATCTTGTCCTCATTTTCCCATATAGTTTCATCATTATCTTGTCGACTCCACTGGACTTTGACTAAGGGAACTTCTTTGTTTTTTAAGATATGGACTTTTCTATCAACAACACACATATGTGTCTCATCATAAGACAGATTCGTCTTAATCGAAATAGTCTGAAAATTTACCACATGACTCGGGTCGTGGATATATTTCCTCAATAAAGAAACGTGAAAAACATTGTGTACGGCCGAGAGCTCGGGCGGCAACGCCAAACGATAAGCCACGTTACCTACTTTCTCTAAGATCTCGAATGGTCTGATAAAACGAGGCCTTAACTTCCCTCTCTTGCCGAAACGGATAGTACCCTTCATAGGAGACTCTCCAATCTCAAACTTGAAGTCTTTTCTCGTTTGATTGGCATAGCTTTTCTGTCTGTCTTGTGCGGCTTTGATTTGTAGTCTAATCTTCTCAATCAATTCTGAACCCAAAATTTTTCTGTCACTACCTCATCCCAATAGATTGGTGATCGACAACGTCGTCCATAAAGTGCCTCATATGGTGCCATACCAATTGTAACCTGAAAACTGTTATTGTAGGCAAACTCCACTAATGGAAGATGAGTCTTCCAATTACCACTCAAGTCTAGTACACAAACTCTAAGCATATCCTCCAGTGTCTGAATAGAGCGTTCAGACTATCCATCTGTTTGGGGATGGTATGCAGTACTAAAATATAATTTAGTACCCATAGCAACATGTAAACTCTTCCAAAATCTCGAAGTAAATCTCGGATCTCTATCTGAGACAATGGAAACTGGTACTCCATGAAGTCGAACAATCTTTCTAATATACAACTGGCTAACTGATCCACATTGAGAGTCATTCTGATTGGTAGGCAATAAGCTGACTTAGTAAGTCGGTCTACAATAACCCAAAAAACGTCATGCTCTCTTACCGATTTTGGTACCCTGTCACAAAATCCGTGGAAATTTTCTCCCATTTCCATTCTGGTATATCCAAGGGATTTAACAACCCTGATGGTCTCTGGTGTTCAGCATTAACCTGCTGACATGTCATGCATCGAGAGACAAACCTTGCAATGTAACCCTTCATGTTTCTCCACCAAAAAGTATTGCGCAAATCACGATACATCTTTGTCCCTCTTGGGTGGCATGCATATGGTGCAGAATGACCTTCTATCAAAATCTCATTCTTGATAAGTTCGTCCTTCGGTACACAGAGACACCCTTTGAACATAAGTGCTTTATCAGAGGCAATCTCGAAACCTATTCTCTTGCCAGTCCCAACTTCGGATCTGATCTTTTCCAAGAATTTATCTCCGGCTTGAGCTGTCACAATCCGACCTCTCAAATCTAGTTTAACGGTCAGATTTGCCAATCTCATAGATCTTTGGACTGATGGGGCTCGCACTTGAATTCTTAAATTTGAAAATCTCGAATCAATTGATCTTGCGTTGTTCCCAAAGTTGATAACTGTCCAGCATTCTTTCTGTTCAAAGCATCCGCAACCTTATTTGCTTTACCCAGGTGGTAAAGAATGGTGCAGTCATAATCTTTTACCAGCTCTAGCCATCGACATTATCTCATATTCAATTCCTTCTGAGTGAAGAAATACTTGAGACTCTTATGATCGGTGTAAATCTCACATTTACTCCCATACAGATAGTGTCGCCAAATCTTAAGAGCGTGCACAACAGCTGCGAGTTATAAATCATGTGTCGGGTATTCTTTTCATGTGACTTCAACTGTCTTGAAGCATAAGCTATTACTTTGCCATTCTGCATCAATACACAACCTAAGCCATGTTTGGATGCATAGCTGTAAATAACGAAACCATCAGACCCATCTGGTATAGTCAGCACTGGTGTTGAGACAAGTCTGTTCTTAAGTTCCTGAAAGCTTTGTTCACACTGTTCTGTCCACTGAAACTTAACTCCCTTCCTAGTCAACTAAGTCATAGGGCCTGCTATTTTAGAGAAACCCTCTATGAATCGTCGATAATATCTAGCTAATCCAAGAAAACTTCTCACATCTTCGACATTTGCAGGTGTTGACCAATTCGTTACAGTTTTAAATTTAGAAGGATCAACCTCGATGCCTTTAGCTGTAACAATGTGACCCAAGAAACCTACTCTTTCAAGCCAAAATTCATATTTCTTGAATTTGGTGTACAACTTTTCTGCTCTCAGCGTTTCCAACATAATTTTCAAATTTTCTTCATACTGTGCAGAATCTCTGGAGTAGATCAGTATGTCATCGATAAAAATAATAACGAATTTATTAAGATACTGATGGAAGACTCTGTTTATCAAGTCCATAAATATTGCAGGTACGTTCGTGAGTTCGAAAGGCATCACTACGAACTCGTAATGCCCATATCGTGTCCTAAACGCTGTCTTTGGTACGTCAGCTGGTGAAACTTTTAGCTGATGGTAACCAGATCTCAAGTCAATCTTGGAGAAGAAAGCTGTACCTTTCAACCGATCGAATAAGTCTTCGATCCTGGGAAGGAGATATTTCTTTATCGTCAACTTGTTAAGTTCTCGATAGTCGATGCACATCCTCATGCTTTCATCCTTCTTCTTTACTAACAGAATAGGTGCTCTCCATGGAGATACACTTGGCCTGATGAAACCCTTCTCTAGCAATTCCTCTAAGTGCACCTTCAGTTCTTGCAACTCTTTCAGCCCCATACGGTACGGAGCTTTAGAAACAGGGGCAACTACTTACCAAGTCGATGGAAAATCCTACCTGTCTATCCGGTGGAGTACCGGGTAGATCATCTGGGAAGACATCATCGTACTTACATACTACTGGCACTGAATCCAGAGTAATCTCTTCTGTGGGTTTGTCTTGAAAACTAACCAAATAGCCCTGACAATTTTCCTTGACTAAAAACTTCTCTGCTTGTAAAGCGAAGATAAGGAGAGGAAGTGTCTTGATCTTCGTCCCATAAAACCTGAATACTTCTTCACCATCTTTGCGAAAAATAACCTCTTTCTTGTGACACGTGATTGCGGCACGGTTGGTGCTTAGCCAATCCGTACCCAGAATAATATCAAAATCTTTCATTCAAATAATATTCAAGCCTGCCTCCGAGACTTGACCATCAAAATCTATTTGTACTACTTTGACTATCTTATTAGTATCGATAGTTCCTCCTGACGGCAAACTAACCTCGAGGGTACTACCAGTCTCCTCTCCTATTAGGTTCAGTCTTTCTAAACATGCATCGGATATAAATGAATGTGTGGCTCCCGAGTCTATTAGAACATATACGGGGATACCAGAAATAGATAGTATACCTGGTATCGTATTAACATACTCAAGATGGAAAAGAAAATACAGTATGGAAAATAGTTAAGACATGTACAAGAATACCAGAGTAACTAGTATACCTACAATCACGTCAAAATCCTTAGCTGTATCCATAACAAATACTCTTGCTTTCCCTTTTCTGTTCTGGTTCGAGTTCGTCTTTTGATTGGAACCCTGGGCGGACGGAGCATGACAGTTTGACGTAAAGTGACCCGACTGGCCACACTTGTAGTAGACACCCTTTCCAAAAAAACACTCTCCTTTATACAACCTCTAACATTTAGGGCAAGGTGTAGTGAAATTGGTCATCTATCTCCATGTCGGTCTTGGATTCTACATCTTAATAAATGCTTGATTCCTGTTCTGATCTTGATTACGATTCAGACCTTGTCACTTTCTCTTTCCCTGATATCTCTGCTCATTATGATTACCTTGGTTTCCAAGTTTCACACCGGCATAGGCTATTGCTTGAGCGTTCTTTACAACCTCCCTGTAAGTTGGCAACTCATGTGAACTGACAATCTGCCTAACCTCCAAGCGTAGGCCCTTCTCAAAACACAGTGCCTTTTTGTACTCAGCCTCCACCAGATGTGGAGCATAACGTGACAGTTCCTCAAACTTTCTCTCATATTCAGTTATATCCAATTCACCTTGTACTAAACGCAGAAACTCAGACTCCTTGTGATCTCTGAGGGCTTGTGGGAAAAATTTATCCCTGATCTCAGCCTTAAATTCGTTCCAAGTCAGAGCTGCTTGCTGCTCTTCACTCTTTGTTCGTGATGCAGATTCCCACCAAAAACCAGTTTTTCCTACTAACATAAACTCTGCATAGCCTACCTTCTTATCCTCAGGGCAAGATATGTGCCTGAAGATTTTCTCAATGGCCTGGAGCTACTCTTCCATTGCCAGTGGACCATTTTCACCATCGAACATAGGTGGGCGATATCGCTTGAACTGTTCTATCACTGACACTGTAGGGTTAATTGGCTGTGGAGCTTGTCTCATTTCTTGTACTGCCTGAAGTAATTTCCCGATGACGTCGGCTTGAGTTGTTGGTGCCATAACCTTCATAAAAAATTAAAGGTAGTTCGTAACGGTTGAATAAGCATACTAATGTAATAAAAGATAACTTGAAAGATTGAAATTAGAGACCAAACATCATTTCATTTATAACTCAGCTTCTTTTGATGAAGGTACATGAGTAGGAAGTTGTGAATGCTGAACATTTTTTTTATACAATAAAATGTCAAACCTACTCTAGATTCTATCTCTTTACTCTTCTTTGGTTACACATGATTCGACATCCGAGAATTCTCCTAGTGCTGGATCAGCGTCTTCCTCAGGTTCTTCTTCTCTAGGTCATCTTCGGGTTCTTCATCGGGATCTTCCTCAGGTACTAACCTATCTTCTTGCCCAAATTCAAGCTCGAGCATTGGCTCATGTTCTGGCTCCCCTTCAAGTGTAACCTCAAAGCGGTACTCAAAGTACATGGGCCAATATGCTACGAATCTCACACAGAAGGTGTCATACTCTATATCCATATTAGGTGACACAAAAGCATGTATGTATATGCTACGAGCTACTTCTGCATAGTCGCTTCGAAAGGTCGCGAGTAAGTGATGGATCGACCGTCGATTATAGGTCACGTAGCCATGCTGTATGGCCAGATTACGTACGATATTCAGCTGCTCTACATGTTAGGCAATTGTCCAATCAAGTCTAGGCCTGAAACGTCGATGGGTACATTTCTATGAATGGGTGCCATGTCCTAAACCAATTATGCAAAGTCCAATTAGGCGAGGTTATTCATCTCTCAGTTAAAATTACGAGGACGTAAAAAAATAATTTAAAACAAAACTCTTTCAAATTATGCTCGAACTCGTCTTTCTTTCTTTCTAATTTGGATACACTTTCTTTTTCTTTCTTCTAAGTCTCATAAATCATTAAAACGGGTATCTGAAATACAATAATGTTAAACTTCATAAACATCTTTTACCTTCGAAGTCGGTGGATCAAATGATGGCAGTAGCGACTTTCATTAATAGTAATTAAATAATGTAGAATGTCTCTTTGAATTTTTATTTTTTTTTAAAATTAGCCAGTCTATAGAAACGCAAACAGCTCTGATACCAAGATGTAAAGCCCCGAATTCTGTGAACCCGAATTGCTACGTCATACTCATTTGTCTAGAATTTAATAAAAAGATTTGTGAAAATAACTAAATTTTAAACATCACATTTATAATTGTAAACCTCATCGGCACAAAATCCATTTGATTAACTTAGGATAATTGTTTAAACTCAAAAACTCAAGTTCAAAATAACTGAAATAACAAAATATGTTAATAATATTCAAAATGCGTAAATTTCAAATTTTAAATAACTTCATCTATTAAATCGTGCCACCACTGCCCATCAAACTCGACCGTCTCCGAAATCTACAAATGTTGTTAAAATAACGGAATGAGTATTTCGATGAAATACTCAGTAGACTCATCGCCGATAATTAATTTACAGAATAATTGAACACATAATTATGCAATATATACCATGACGTCGTCATCATCATCATAGGCTCATTTTCTTAAAATAAATCATAGGCTCTTTAAAATCATGGGGTGTGGGTAGTCTCGTCTCATGCATTTATACACATAAGTTATGCATAATATCATCTTATCTCATAAGAGATTCTCGTCTCTTCTCATGCATTAAAGCATATAAGTTATGACAAACATAACAACATCATTTCTCATTTTATGCATTAAAGTATATGAATCACGTAAAGTCATATAATACAAGCAATTGTAATTTAAACTAATTAATGGGGGCGAGTCTACCTCAATTTATCTCGCGTCACGTAAAAAGTGGAGCATGAAATAACCTCAAACTCTTAATCGTCCGTATGTTTCGTCTAGCCAAAATAGAAAAAGTATCGAATTAGTATTTCGAAATTTTAAAGTGTTAAAATGATATAATAAAGTTTAGGGACTTAATTGGAAATTTATTAAAACTGGAATTTGAAAAGTTTAAGGATTGAAATAGACTTATTTTGAAATTAGTGGCTAACTGTAGGGAAAAAGGAACTCTAGGGACTGATAAACTTATAACTAACACTTTAGGGAGTGAAATAATAATTTTTAAAACTTAGGAGGGCTAAAGGGTAATTTTCTAAAATTAACAAAATATCTCATCCTTTTCTCTCTCTTCCATTCTCGAATTCTACATAGGCGAGAGAGAGACAGAGAAAGAGAGAGAGAGAGAAGTCACGACGGGAATGGGCTTTGCCCATTTCTCCCAAACCGTTGCATGGTGGCACCTGGATGCGATGGTGCAGGCGGTTTGGGAGTTTTTTGCGCATGGGTCAAAGGTAACTGAGGCTAAATCGTGACTTGAAGGTTCGATTTTTGCTAGAAAATGGGTTGGCAAAAGTGAGGTATGTGTTTGGGTTAGTTTGTTTCTTAGTGTTTGTGGTTGTTGGTGTTGTTTTTGGGGCGTGGGAGTGGCGGTTCGGTGTTGGTTTTGGGTGAAGCAGTGGGTATTTGATGTGGGGGTTCGAATGGGTGGCTAGGGCCTGTGTGAATGGCGTTGTTGGTGGCTGCTTGTGGGGATGGTGGAGTTGGAGTTGGAGGCTCGAATGGGTGGCTGGATGTGGACTTGATGACTGCAGCTGGGTGGGTTCGAAGATGTTGTTGGTGGTTTTGGGTCGAGGCTGTAGCTCGTGTGTTTGAAGCTTGTGGTGTGGGAATAGAGGGTTGGAGCTTGGGTGCTGGCTTCGAAAATGGGTGGTTGAAGTTATGTGTTTGCAGCTGGTGGTGGCGAAATGGTGGAGTTTGGTGGCTATGGCTTGGTGTTTGGCTGTAGCTTGGGTGTGATTGCCGTGGATGATGGTGGTTCATTTCGATTGGGTTGACGTTTAGTTTTGTGTGGAATCATCATGATGTTGGTGCTAGAAACAGAGATTCTAGCATCAACATGATTTCCCAATTGTAACACTGAATTGAGGGAAATCGAGGGAGATGAGATTTTCTTACCAAATTTGGCTGGCTGCGTGAGTGTGAGGAATGATGAGGAAAGAGTGATATTTAAGCAGTAATAATTTAGGGCACAAATCTCTAGGAGCTTAAATGGGCCAGAAAGTTGGGCTGTAAGGATTTTCAAATTGGGTTTGAGTGAATTGGGCTAAATAATCCAGATTCGGGCTATTAAAATTTTAGACCCTAAATAATAAATTATTGTACTTAAAATTATTAAAAATTGGATTTAAACAAAAATAAAAGAAATTGATATTTTAAAATTATTCGAGATTGAACTCGATTGAATAGATTTAAATTTATTTTATGATGGCTAGACGAACACATTTTCAATTTAACATTTGGGGTTAAAACTTAGTGACACGTTTTTCAAGAAAAATATTTTTATATTATTTAAAATTCTCGGTCGGTACACAACCGCACAAAAGCATGTGCATAGGCTTAGGATTCCAGAACCGTGTAGCTACGAAAGGGCACACAATGCTAAAGAAGTTGAGAGCTTCTTATTCGATATGGAACAATACTTTCTTGCAACTTCGATCCAAGACGAAGCGAGAAAGATTACAACAGCTACCACGTATCTTGGTGGAGATTCAAGATTATGGTGGCAAACAAAGTATGTTGATATTCAGGCCGACAGGGTTCGAATAGATTCGTGGGATCTTCTCAAAGAAGCGATCAGATCTCAGTTTTTCCTAGAGAATGTGCAATATGAGGCACGTCGAGCCTTACGAGAACTGAAACACGCAATCTCTATCAGGGAGTACGTGAAAGCCTTTTCAGGACATATGCTGAATATTCGAGATATGTCAGAAAAGGATAAGCTATTCATCTTCATGGAATGGTTGGAATCGTGGACACGCACGGAACTTTATGGGAGCTGTTGAATGTTTAAGTGACTATCAATTGGAATCGAGGGAGGATCGCCCTTCGGGAAATAGTCAATCTGCTGAAGGTGGAAAGAGACATTACAGACCCAACTCGAACTCAAATGGGGGAGAGTGTTACTCTCAGAATATGGTAGGAGCCTATCAAGGTAACCGCCAAAGTAACTTGCAGGGAAACTATCAAAATCGCCGTCAAAGAAACTATAATGGCAGCAATAGTAACAACTGGAACCATGGAAAAGAAAAGGAGGGCAAATTTGATGCCAGTCCTAAATTGAAGTGCTTTTTATGTGAAGGACCTCATCGGGTGATGGAGTGTCCTAAGAAACGGATGGTGAATGCATACTGTCAACTAGTAATTGGTGGCTCAAGTTCAAAACAAAATACCTGATAAGCTAGCTGTTATGGCCACACCGACTTCGAAGGGGATGATGATGTAGTTGGTGCATTTTCACATCGATGCAATACATTATCACACCGAGCTAAAAAAGGGATGAAGTTCCCTCGACAGAGCCGAAGATGGAAAAATCAAAGGCTCGCAATTGTAGGGCGAAAGGCCTAATGTACATTGATGTAAGGATCAATGGAAAGCCAATCAGGGCTATGATAAATACCGGTGCCACTCAAAACTACCTCGCAAGTACCGAAGTAGAACGGCTCGGACTTGTTCTAGAAAGATGTAAGGGAAAAGTTAAAGTAATCAACTCTGCTTCTCAACCAATAGCGGGAGTAGCGAAATCAGTGCTCATTAAAGTAGGTCTCTTTGAAGGAAACACGAATTTGTTGACAGTTCAGATTGATGATTTCAAGCTCATTATGGGATTAGAATTTTTTCGGGATATAAGAACAGCAATGTTGCCGCATTCCAACTCATTAATAATGATGGGTAGTAAACCATGTATTATCCCTATAGGGGTTGGGAAAACAGGCGAGAAGAGTATCTCGGCCATGCAATAGTAAGGGTTTCAAGAGGAATGAACCCTCATTTTCGAAGAGACAATCAACTTTATTCCAAAACCTATCACAGGGCTTAAAGAATTCGAGGACATCATGCCGAATGAGTTAAGAAGGAAATTGTCGCCAAGAGGGCAATTGATCGTGGGGTTGAAATTGTTCCGGGTGCCAAACCTCCCACCAAGGCACCATACCGTATGGCTCAATCGGAGCTTGAAGAGCTTCGGAAAGAAGTGAGAGAACTGTTAGGAAGTGGAACTATCATGGAACTCACTTCTGCACTACTATAACGTGTGTATACTAGCCTCAAAGGTGAGATGACATTGCTAGTTTTGTAAAAACTTATCTTGTTCGTCAACAAGGTATGACAGATCATCAGAAAAAGGCAGGCTTACTGGAGCCACTTTCCATCCCAAATATACCAGTCGAGAGCGGATCGATGGACTACATTGGTGGATTGCCAAAAGTTGGAGATTTTGGCACTATTATCGTCGGGGTGGACCATTTATCTAAAGATGCAACTTCACCACAACGCCCAAATATGTATCAGCCGAAGAGACAGCTCAACGCTTCTTCAAACATATTGTCAAATATTGGGAACTACCTAAAGACATCGTCAGTAATTGAGATTCTTGATTTACTTACATACTTTGGACCGAGTTGTTCAAACTTCTTGGTTCAACTTTGAGCTTGAATTCTAGTTTTTACCCATAATCTGATGGACAGATAGAGCATTTCAATTCTATGTTGGAAGACGATTTTCAGCACTTTATCTCTATTTCGCATGAAATTTGGGTAAAACTTTCGGATGTGGCTCGGATGTGTTTTAATGCCCAAAAGAGCTCTTCTCCAAATAGGAGTCCTTTTGAGATTGCAACTGGCCAGCAACTGTTACTCCCTCATTCTGTGGATATCGCTCAGAAACGATACAAAAAGTCTGCAAATCTGAAGCAACCTGCGTTTAAACCGAAAAGAATGTTGATGAAGAGGTTCTTGGCCATCGAACTATTCGAGCCTTTAGAAAATATCTTCAAAAGTACTTGGTCAAATGGAGTGGATTCAATAGTGAGTAAAATAATTGGCAAGAGAAGAAGACCTTGAAGCCTTCAAACAATTAATTGAAGTATATCATTCGTTGATGACTCTGAGGACGTCTCCAAAACAAATGGGGAAGAATGTCACGGACCGCAGCTTTACTTAAGTCCCGTGACCCTATCGTAGCCGCAGTTTGCCCAACTTCGACCGCACATTGTAAATATTTTTATTTCAATTGTAAAATAGTTAGAAATTAGAAAAGTATGATTCTATAGACTTTAAACGTCTACTCCCGTCACTTGAGTTTTTGTTCCGAAGTATATTATAGTTAAAAATTTTGACTCTTTTTTTTTGGATTTTTTAGATTAAAGACTCAAAATTTAAGATATACACGAAGAACAAAATAAAAGACTCAAAACAAAAGAAAAGATAGAACCTGAATTTGGAGTCCAAGCTCTCATACCAAATGACGGGATCCTGGGAAGGGAAATCTCGTGGAAATTGTGGAATGAATTGAAAATGCCGAGAAAGCCCAAATTTAGGTTGTAGACGGTAGAATCTCAACCCGCAAAATATTGAACCAAGCCACCAAACAAAAATAAAGTTTGAATGACCGCTTGATTACAAAATCATGTAACCTCGATTTGCGAATGTCACAAATATTGCCTAATCTTTTGATAAGTTCTAAGGGTTGAACACCACAAATATAACAATATTTGATAAGTTCGGTACATGTTCAATCAAGAACAAAAAGAGAGAAATCTCATTTAATTCATAATGTCAAAAATGTTCTATATTACAATGAAATAAAGTTCATATTTATATGAAACCTCAAAAAAATCCTAATTGCATGAAAATATAATTCTAATATTGTAAAAGATGCTAAGAATTTGAAATTCTAATTTTATTAGGATACTATCCAAAATTGTCAAATTCGCGTCCAACTTTATTCCATGTTTCTGTGCGAATGTAAGCCCAAAAGTACCATGCACCCACGTGACCTTGTACAGAATTTCGTGCCATTTTTAAAATGTACTCATGGGGCGAAAATTCGACAATTAAGCTGAAAGTTATGCCGTTTTCATCCAAACTGCTCGTTTTCTTTTCAAATATCTTCCAAACATTGAATCCAACTCGTTTCGGCTCTCGAGCCCTTCACGAAAGTTGAACCTTGACTTGTCAACTTCTTCAATTTGGACTCAAAACTCGACCAAGAGATTGTCTATCCTGGATCATATCAAAAAGTGATGTTGACAGAGTTTGTAGTTGATGCATTACTTGTAAGTAAGCTAAATCTAAGATTTTACAACAAGGATTATATACATCATTACATGTGCCTAGTGAACCTTGGGTTGATATTTCTATGGACTTTGTTTTAGGTTTACCTAGGACTAAGAAATGACGGAATTCTATATTTGTGGTGGTAGATAGATATAGTAAAATGGCATACTTCATTCTTTGCCATAAGACTAATGATGCTACAAACATTCCAGATTTATTCTTTAAGGAAATAGTATATTTACATGAGGTACGTAAGAGCATAGTTTCTGATTGGGATGTAAAATTTTTTAGTCATTTTTGAAGGGTTTTGTGGGGTAAGTTGGGCACTAAACATATGTTTTCAACAACTTGTTATTCATAGACCGATGGTCAGACTGATATAGTAAATATGACCATGATACAATTATTGCGCACTGTAGTCAATAAGAACTTGAAGAGTTGGAAATCGTGTTTACCTTTCATAAAGTTTGCATAAAATAAGGTCACACATTCTACTACATTGTTTTCACCATTTGAGATTGTTTATAGTTTTAATCCACTAACACATTTGGATTTAATACATTTACCTGTGAATGAACGAGGTAGCTTAGATGGTAAAAGAAATGTCAAATTGGTAACGTCACTCCATGAAAATGTAAGAGCGCAAATTGAAAGTAAAAACAAACATTTCGCGTCGCAAGCAAACAAGGGTCAGAAAAGCGTAACATTTGAACCAAGAGATTGGGTTTATGTACATTTCAGAAAGGAACGCTTTCCAAAACAAAGGAAATCAAAGTTGCAACCAAGGGAAATGGTCCATTTGAAGTCTTGGATAAAGTCAACGATAATGCATACAAATTGGATGTTCCAGGTGATTCTAATATTTCAGCAACTTTTATTATGTCTTACCTCTCTCTTTTCGATGCAGGTGCGAATTCCAAGACGAATCCTTTTGAAGAAAGAGGCCCGACGAAATCGAGCCTAGGACGAGACCCGTTGATGGGACCGATTACGCGATCGAGGGCAAAATGGGTAAATCAAGCAATGAGATTACTTGTGCAAGCAACGATGGATGATGTCATGAGCTACACGGAAAAGAGGTAAGTTTCATGTTGGGGTCGAGGTCGGAATCGGATTAGACGAACTTGATTCAAGCAACGGAGGATGAAGCCTTGTCGGACAACTACGTGACCGCGTAGTTGTAATTAGCATGCAATCGCATGCCTATTTTTCGCGAGCAGAAAGGAAGCTTATGGGACTTTTATGCGACCACATAGATTTGTAATATGCGGCTGCATAGGGCAAAATCTGGACAGAATATTTCTTTTTCTGAATTTTCCTTATTTTACTAGGATTCTAATTTATTGCAATCTTTTGTTATTTTAGTAAGTTAATTCCGGTACAATTAGGGTTTTAGGTTTGTCCTATAAATACTTGGTTATTATTCATTGTAAACTCCTTTTGACAAATTTATTATTGAGATATATTCGAGAGGCAATTGTGCTTTTCAAACATTGTTCATCTTATAACATTCTGAACTTATTAAGAAGATTCTTATGGCGTTGAACACCGAGTGCGGATAACGTGTTGTGTAATCAAGAGGTCATTCAAACTTCTTTTTTGTTTGGTTGCTTGGTTCATTAATTCTTGGTTCAAACTCAAAACCAGGATTATTCTTTGGGCTTTATTGAGATCTTCAATCTCATTGTGGGTTGCGTAGTGTTTGTTGCTACGTGGTTCTCATCATCTATTGACTGAAACATGCCTCTCGTCAATGGTATTACAAGTTTCATCAATTGATCATCTCATTTGATTTTGAGATGAATTTGGTCGATGATTGTATATACCACAAATTCAGTGGGAACAAGTATATTTTTCTAGTTTTATATGTCGATGACATATTGCTTGCCTGCAATAATATATGCTTATTGCATGAAACCAAGAGATTTCTAACAAGAAATTTTGAGATAAAAGATCTTGGTGCCTCTTTTATTTTAGGAATTCAGATACATCGGGATCATTCTGGGGGTATTCTTTGATTATCATAAAAGAGTTATATCGAAAATGTACTTAAAAGATTTGACAAGCAAGATTGTAAATCGGGTCACACCCCATGGGTAAAGGAGACAAGTTCAGTGTAAGTCAATGCCTCCAAAAATGACTTAAAAATTAAAGAAATGAAGAAGATTCATGATTCTTTAGCTATAGGGAGCCTGATGTATACTCAAGTTTGTACGCGTTCGAATATAGCGTACATTATTGGGATGCTAGGGAGATATTTAAGTAACTCGAGAACGGATCATTGGAAAGCAGCCAACGGGTCATAAGGTATTTACAGAGAACAAAAGACTAGATGCTTACATACAGGAGATTGGATCAGTTGGAGATTATCGATTATTTTTATTTTTATTTCGCGGGATGCCAGATAGTAGGAGATTCACTCAGGCTATATCTACCTACTTGCTAGAGGTGTTATTTCCTCAAAGAGTGCTAAGCAAATACTCATAGCCGCTTCCACAATGGAAGCGGAGTTTATAGCTTGTTACGAGACATCAAACCATGGAATATGGCTACAAAATTTTGTCACTAGACTACGCATTATGGATAATATAGAAAGATCATTCAAGTTATTTGTTACAATAAATTAGCAGTGTTGTGTTCGAATAACAACATGAACTCGACGAAGTGAAAACATATAGGGATCAAGTTCCTAGTTGTTAAAGAAATAGTTCAAAGTGGACAAGTATCAATAGAGCATATTGGGACAAACTTCATAGTTGCAGATCTGCTTACTAAGGAATTCATACCCAATGTCTTTCATAAGCACACTGCTCATATGGGTATAATATCTCTTGAGGATATCTAGTTTCATTGGGAGTTTATATTTATGTACTATTCATATTAGACACATGTACTGTCATTTTGGATATGATTTATGGTTAAAGTTATTTTCGGTTATAAAGTTTTTTGATTTATCTCTGAACTTGTATGAAACTATGGTATTAAGATGAACCAGTTGGAAATAGGCATGTTAAGATCACATCACATGTAATTTCCATGCAACACGTCCATGCTTGATCCATGTCATTTAGTTGTGTCGATATACATGATCATTGATGGATTTTGTTACGATAAAAGTAGTGAAAGCCGCTTTGATCCTATATTGATATGATTGATGGACCGGATTGTTTCGGGATACATTTGGTAATGATAGCAAAATTCTAAGTGCTTTTAAAGTTATGTTTAATACACAATTATAAGGTAACAAATATAGCCCAAGTGGGAGATTGTAAGGATTTTTTAATCGATCATGTAGGCGTATATGTGAATTATTGTATATTAAATAAAAATCTATCAATTTTGGTTAAGCTCATTTAAAGTGATCTAATAAGGTTTCGATATTTTGGGTTTTGAGGCATCTAATTTTATGTAGGCATAGGGATGTCAATAAATATCACAGGCTCGGGCCGTTTGACGCTCAGCACGGAAAAAGTCCGAGTCGAGCCGATTCGTGGCTTGATTGGACTAAGCCGAGGCTTGGGCCGAGCCCCATTTTGGAGCATCGACTCAAGCCCAGGATCGTCACCATCCCATGTCACATGCCGACTCGAGTCTTAATAAAAACAAAATACATGCAAACAGCTAAAATTAAAGCTGCATGTTTTTAATTTTTTTAATTTCTAAGTTTTTTTTTTAACTGTATTTTGTTATATATTAATATTCAGTTATTATTTATAATACGTATTCTTTAATAAAGAATTTTAAATTTATAACAAATCTTTTAAAAAAATCAAGTTTGTTTGGCTCCAGCCTAAATTTTTTTGGCCGAGCTTTTGCTTGGCTCAGCTCGGGCAAAAAAAAAGCTCAAACCATTTTTGCTCGAGTCAAGCTCGAGCTTCGAGTTTCGACTCGTTGACACCCCTATTCCCCAGATCACACAGTGATTATTCATTTTGTTGTGACTCCCATCACGAGAGAGAAAAAGGGACAACGTGTTGATTTGAAAGGCTAAAAATTGGAGGACTCATTCATTGAATTAACCATGTCTAATTCAGGTAAGCTTCTGGTTTGGTTCATAAATTCTTAGTGGTCCAACATGAAAGATCATTATGACGGTAACCATTTTTCTCTACAGATCAAACATCGCTCTAATGCGAACTGAACTGCCTCTCCCAAGAACTATTGATCATTGTCTCTGATACCACTTGTTAGAAATAAAGCAATAACAATTTTCTTTGATATGACCTTTTAGAAATTAAGTCAATCGTTATGAATATTAAAGAATGGACAAGATAGAAATAGCAATCATAAGACACGCGAGATTTACGTGGAAAACCAAGACCCAAAAAACCACGAGCGAAGATGGAGAATTCAATATAATCAAAAGTAAAGAGTTACAATATATTATGCGGGGTCTCACAATACTCTCCCCCTATATATCTATATGCGAGTCTCTCTATTAACTTAGATCCCCCTGGATCAGTCCCTGAGTCAATCAAATAAATTTGTTTAATATAGTACATATTTATAGTACAAGAATCCCTAACATACTAGAAGAATTAATAAAAATAAGAGTCTAACACAAGGTGAAGTCATATTACAATAGGTAAAACCAACAAAAGAGTATTTGAGTTGAAATTAAGTCCAAATCCTGCTAAAACATCTTTGATTTCTTCAAGTCATACTATTAACCCTCAATAGAACTTCTAATAGAATTCGGGTCACAACCGAACTCTAACAATTCGCGTAGGGAATGATTGGGTTGAAGCTTGGGCACACTTCCCTGTTATATTTTTATGACTAAATTTAAGGAAAAAACTAAGGTAAGATTTATTCTTTACTAAGAAAAGGGTAACAAGATGGGTTCAAGACATGGACTTCAGCACCACTCCAGTTCGGATTGAGCGCCATTTGTGGTAGGTCAAGGACAATGGGGATTTGCACGCTTATACAAGACAAATACATGATCTTAAAGTTATTGCTTATGTCCAGGGGCAGACTCAGCACAAAAGTTCAGCCCGAACGGACATTGACCATTGACCGACGCTGATCGTAATCCGAATTGTAAATGTTGTTGTGCGTTATCTACCAGTCTAATAATGTTTATCGAATAACATTTTAAAAATTGAAAATTGATCCCATGATTTACTTTGTTCGATTTGTTATTAATTTTAGTCTAACAGGAAAAAAAATGACTTTTAAAAGGTCAAATTTTAGTTAAAAATTTTTAAAAACAATGAGGAAATATATTAATTATTTGATAAAAGAACATATAGCATTTTATTACATAAAATGTCACAAATGTCATAGTGGTCAAGTGCTTTATAATTTCAATGGAGTTCACATGTTGAATCCTCTAATTGCACCAATTTTTATAATAACAATATGCTCCAAAATGGTGAGAAAATTTAACTTAAAATAATTGCAAAAAAATATTTGCTATATTTGAGAGTCGAAACCCAAAGACTTTGGGTTGATTGTAAGGCACTCAGACCAAGTGAACCACTGAAGCCTTTGTTAAAAATTGGAAATCACATATATATATTCAAAGAATAAATACATTAGACCCAAAAAAAATAAAAAATAAAAATTGAATGCCGGCAAATCCAGCACTGGCGGCCGCCGGAGCTCGTCGGGTTCTGAATCCGCCGGTGCATATGTCAATATACAATGGAGTCAGGCCACCATCTTGGAAATACAATTGACAATGTCAAGCTATTCTCTATCTATTTTGTTATGTTACTTGTCTAATTATAAGGCCATGAATCCAGTTGCCAATGGAAATGAGTCTAATACATATGGTCATGAGTTTATAATGCTCCCGAAAAAAGTATCTCCAAGGATGATTTGGACTTTTCATACCCAAAAAGTGATATTTTAGAGTACCATTTGTAAAAGTGACAAATTTTGATGCATATTCAAATTTTGTGAATTCTTTTAAAATATCCTCTTTTTCTAATTGCTCCAGTGTTCTTCGTTTTATATTGCCATTCAACATCAATTAATCTATTTGTTAGTCAATGAGATAAGATAATTCTTCAAGGTCTTGTACAATACGAGAGAGCCAAATATGCTTTACTGGAAATGAGCATTTCGTTAGATTTGGATTCCATTGTGTGAATTTTCGCCTAAATGTTCATAAATCGAGGTGATGAAATGTTTAATCGCAAAGAGCCAGTGCTATTAATTTAACACTCAAATCAATGTTCCAATCATACTAATGTTTCTGCATACAAGTCATCACTTTTACAAGAAGGTAAATCAATTAACCAATAATGAAATATACGATACTCATGACTCCATTTGCCATTTCAAATCTGAATTGTTGCATAATATTAACCAGATATCACACCAAGCCATGAACATAATCTTGAAATTAGATAGCATATCAAACCGTACATAAATTCCAGAACAAATCAATCTCACAATTACGAGTTTTCAGAATAAAAACTGGCCATCCAATTCAAATACACCAGAGAATACGGTGTATGATTAAATTAAAAAAGATATTGTAAATTCTTTGATATGATGCTCAATATGTCAAATTATTCCTTTTGGAAGCCAAATTTTTACTGTACAGTAAATCAACCAGTTCTCATGATGATGTGAACTCCACTATCAGTATCCACAACATCACTTATTTCGCCAACCTTCAGTGCATATGTTGCTTCTTCAAAAGGCTTCTGCATCTGACCCCTGCTGAATGAACCTGCACGTATCATAGATTCATTCTCTCACAATCTAGAATAAAAATAATTCATCTCCTGAAGATACTTCTGCAGCACATAAATGCAACATGGAAACAAACACAAGTCTACTCAAGGTGAAAGACTAGAAGATAGAATTCAAGTTAATACAGATTTTAGTAGTTTATCAATTAGGAGTTTATTTTTAATTTAGTATTATCTTTTACATTTTTTATTTAATTGAAAGATATTTTTCTACATATCCTTGGGGGAAAATTTACAAACAACTTGATTATTGAATACAGTTATATTTCTTCCTCCAAATTCTCTCTTCTACGTCTTCTTCTCTTTCTATTCAATTGTTCATTGTCAAATTGTTACTTCATCATCAATTTGGTATTAGAGCAAAAAAAATTTCCTTCGGCCAAACAAATTTCGTGTGTACGCTATGGTTACTAAACACTGATTGCAACAGCTTTCTAAACCACACAAATAAATCAGCTGTCGAAAGTCCTAAAACACATGTTTCCTTTGATTAATATTGGGAGAAGTTGCAAGAAATTTTCCAAAATGACGTGTTCAGTTCCTCCTTATATATTAATAGTAGACGAAGCGCTAAAGTTGTTACCATTTTGGATTGGGGGTGTTAAATATTTTTAGAGAGCATCATAATTGTCAAATTCGATGTATCATAACACATTCACAATGTAAAACTTTTTTCATATATGTCAGAAAACATTAATATCTTAACAATGAATATGTACAGCAGTATGCGTTGGTAACTTTATCCCATGGAATGTATGTCTACTAGCAAGTCTCGTATTACATAATTTTAATACTCCCTCCATCCCACAAAGATAGGGTTGCTGTCCTTTTTTGTTTTTCCCAAATTATAGGCGAATTGTTAAAGAGTATAATTAGTATCATAGTTTTCTAATATAACATTATTTAATGTTTATTGTTATCAATAAATATGAACTAAAATTATTCAATGTCAGCAGTATAATAGAAAAAAGTAAATAAAATTTATAGTTCCAACATACTAATTTTCTTAATCTGAGTAAAAATAGAAACGGGCGTATCTTTATGGGATGGAGGGAAAGTTTAGATTCTAGAGAACAATATAAATGCTGCAGTTCATGACCTGCTCTTCATGCCAGACTCTCAATTTTTTAAGTCACAGTTTGGCAGCCTTATTCACACAGCTAAAAAATTGTTTCCAGCCGGTAACTTGTACTAGAGAGGCCTATTGGGAATTAGCCCTACTTTGGAAGCCGATGGCCACGGGACAAACGACCATATGATAGCAATTTTTTTTTTTTTTTGAAAAGTAAATGACCATATGATACCATAAACAACATAATGTAACTAAGACCTGTTTAGTGGCTGGAATGACCTACAACTGGGAAGGCCATTCCAGCTACCATTTTCTTTAGCACTTAACAATATCTGGAATACCAATGGGAAACATCTCTCTAACTTGTTCATCTAACACTCATCCCCTTACCTCCCATCCTTGAATAGTTAGACAATTCAATTTCCTTCTACTTGCAAACTCTAATCGGACTATGTTGAACCATCCACCACCACCATCTTTCTTATTCATCAAACGCTCATCCCCTTATCTCGCCTAAAGTAACTGCATCCTTGGAAATAACCCAATTTCCTTCACTTGCACACCCTAACCAGCATGACCATAGTTATCACATCTAGCCAAGACACTGATACAGGTTGGTTATTGGTCAAACCAGTAGGTCAATTTTTAGATAATTATATAAGACTTAAGGAATATTATATTGCTTAAACTCTTCGAATCATGAAAAATACATATTTTCTTAATTTTGTTTGGATAAAAACATTAGTTCTCAATGGTTTATCGTTGAACACAAAAAATAAGGAATTCCTTTTAGTATATGCATATTATTTATACTCTTTTAGATATTACACATTTTATTTACTATAATAAGTCATTCTAATAGCAGGTGAAAGGAAATACTTGTTGGTATTTGAATTACAAATGATTTTGTACATAGTTGTTTATGATTATGTGTTCAATGAATTGCTGATAATGTTTATATTCATTATAATTATTGGTGATTAAAAGGCATAATCGGGTACCGAGGTGTTTTTTCTTTTTCTCTCATGAGGCGAGGCGAGGCTCGCCAAAAACTAAACTAAACAAATATTAAATACAAAAATAAGCATATAAGAACCCTAAACAAACTTTACAATTCATAGCATAATGAAACCACACACGTAAAACTTGCAAAAAAACACAATAATCAATTAAATTGAACAATTAAATAGTCAAAGAGTGGAAGAGAAAATAGCAATGCAATTTTTTTTGTCTGCATGAGAAAACAAACTTATTACCAATTCATCAAAATTAAATTCCTGGTTTCAGAAAAAATAAATCTGTTTTCGTCATAAATCTTATACATAGCAGTTGTAGAATATAGTTTGACACTCAATTTATCCATCATTTGAAAAAGTAATAGATACAACGCAATTGCAATCACTCATGGGACTCATTGCTCAACAGAACTTATGGGGATGTTTCTGAGATTTTCTTGGTTATACATGTCCTTTAATCCTAATTTTGTTCACATTTACAGCTTCTTTTATGATTAAACCTGACAGTAGTTAAGACTTTCAAAGCTGATTTGACAAAACAAAGTGGCTTTTTAATATTTGTGGGTCCTATTCATTGATACCAAGGAAAAAGGGGCACATGCCACAGACCATGCGAAGCATGCACTGTAACGACACAAATTTTATTACTAGCCGTTAATTTGAAATTGGTACTTAGTTGCACAACTTAAAATCTATGATGCACTGACACGAACACGTGTGTCCGACACGATACGTGTCGGATACGCCGACACGCAATTTTTAAAAAAAGTACAAACACGACACGTTGATTAAATTCTTAAAAATTCTTCATTTATATAATATAAAATTAGTTTTATACTTGTTATTAATTTTTCTTGTTGAAATCTTTTAAACATGAGTACATATTTGTTACTTGCTAATAATTTTGAATTAACAATATATAGCATTTCTAATATAAAAAGAGAAATAATTACGGTAGAGTGTCCGAGAAGTGTCGGTATCGACTCGTGTCGGACACGGACACGCTACCCTAATTGAAGTATCCGTGCTATAGAGCTTAAAGTCTTTGGGACCCATTCGGTTGTTGCCCAATAGTTTGAAGACTTATGTGACAAATTATTTGACAACCATTTTACTTCAATATTCACGTGTGGGAGAAAGTTGGCATCAATGTAAATCAACTCCACATGGTAACTTGTATTGGAAATTGGAAAGAAAAAAGACACCAATCAATCATACTCTCAAATTATTGTGTCTTACTAGGAGAGAGAGCGCTCTTTTCCACATACATAACTAAGATCACGTAAATTGAGGCTGTCAGAATAAATATTACTTCCTTAATTGTAGAAATTTCCATGCATTCTTGGCCAAATAAATGTTATTACACGATTTTTATTCCAAGTGATATTTGTGACTAATGTTTATGCATGTAATATTTCTACAACTATGCTTTATCTTTTAATCCATATTACGTATGATTTATTCAAAATGTACCAGAATTTAGTAAAGCTACGCACGAGAATTTAACACCATCTAAGCCCCTGTTTGACAATCATTAAATGGGAAAAACCATGTTTTGAATAGTAATATTTAGGAGAATGCGTGATTAAAAAATAGAAAAAAAAATGGGTTTATTTTTATTGTGTGAATGTGGGATTGAAAATGAGCGTAGAAAAAAGAGTTCAAATAATGATAGTCAAATAGGGGCTAAGTTTGGTCTAATTTCCATGTCTCCCTATGCAATTATAAATTTTTCGTAGAAATACATATATGAATTCATTACCCACGCAAACTTATTGGGATTTATTCTCACCCCTTTATGCCTCTCCTTCCAAATAATTGATGTTTCGAAGCGGTCGGCACGAAGATGGCTTATGGTGGTAAGAGTCTCAATAAAAAATTATTATGTTATCAAGATATTGTTATCTTATTTCGTTTCGAATTCTTTTTGAGATATAGTTCTCTTTCCAAGTTAATTTATCGAACTCACTACATCATTTGAATTATGATAAATGTTTTAATAATACACATAATTGTGTTAAATACCTTTTAAATTAGTTTTAATTTATGAGTTGGGGGTGATAAGTGTATTTTTGTGCACTTATTTGAGCAATATTACTAAGCTTTTGTATCGTTTTAGTATTGAATTTTACTTGGGTTAATTTTATCTCATTTCATATTTAGACCCGTTTCTAAGCAATTGGAAAGGAAAGAAGGAACAATTAGTCAATAAATAAAAGTTTAGGGACTAATATGCATTTGGATGAAAGTTAAAGAACCAAAAATCGAAGTAATTTAACGTGGAGGACCAGATGGAAGAAAGAACGAAGAAAATGGTTAAAAGGAAAATTCTAAAAGTTTTTATAACTGGACAGCCGCCCAATTATATAGGCTGGGCGGCCCTTAACATCAATTACAGGGGCTATTTAGTATGCCTAGACAATCGCCCCCATCTACTACTGGGTGCTCGCTCATGCCAATTCGGCCAAAAAATTCCGTTTCCTTCAAAATTCAATTTCAACAAGGAAACTTTCGTTTAGGCCATAGCATGCACGATTTTTAAAGATCTTTTGAGACTCTTTAAAGATTATAAACACCAACTCTCAAAACATAATTAAGATGGAGAATTAATTGCAAAAAGAAGTAAAGAACACATCAAGATTCAAATTCAAGAAGAAAGACCTCCTTCAGACTAGCATTCAAAGGGTGGTAGCCGCGGAATTTATCGGGATACGGTCTAGAACGGCTTTGATCCCTTCTATCTTTCCTTTTCTCCTGACCTCCGTCTCTTTCTGTTTGTTTCCCCTTTGCTCGCCGCGGGGAACGAGGGTTCTGTTCAACATCCTCATGATCCGAAGTGGCCTCTTCTGCACTGATGTACTTCTCAGCTCGGCCTAAGAGTCCATGGTACGTTTGCGGGCCATCTTCATGGACTGACCACCAGAATCGTGTCTTGGGTCTCAGTCCTGACAAAACTGCCATGAGCGCGCGTCGTCAGAAATTTTCTCAACTTCCATGGATTGTTTGTTGAATCTGTCCAGGTAGCTTTTAAAGGATTCCGTTTTCCCTTGCTTTATGCTTACCAACCTTTCTTTGGGAGTGGTCCTTGCCTTTGAACCCATGAACTGGGCGAGGAATGCTGTGGCAAGATCGTCCCGGCATTTTATAGATCTTTGGTGCAATCTTCTGAACCATCTTTGAGCCTTGTCTCCCAATGTTAAGGGGAAGGCACGGCACATGATGGCTTCTCCGGCTCCCTGAAGCTCCATCCAAGAAGAGTATTTGTCAAGGTGACTGAGGGGGTCTCCTTCCCCGTCATATCCGGCCAGCTGAGGCATTTTCATCTTTTCGGGTAATGGTTCTGCTAGGATATCCTCGGTAAATGGTGAGTGGCGTTTGGTGAAATATTCATCCGGGCTCCCCTCGCTTTTTGCCTCCAGATCCGCAATGCGCTTCTTTAGAGCGTTCACGTTTTCTGGTCGTTCTCCAGGATGGTCTCTTTGGCGTTCAGCTTGCTTCCTGGCGGGAGTTGAGGAACGCTGAGGGCCCAACTTGTCAAATGCACTGTTCGTCCTCCTAGTTTTCGATTTAGTCGCCACAGGGGAGCTTCTAACTTCCTCAGTTTGGTCCCTGGAAGATCCTTCGTCTGAAAAATGCAGGGTCCGCCTAGTGGGGAGTCGTTCGGTCCTTTCCTGGCGAAGAGATTCCCCTCTGTTTTCCCGTGGCAGGTATTGGGCTTGGTTTTGTTCCAACCTACTGACAATATTCGTTAGTTTCTCAATGGCTTCCCTCATCGTCGCCATTTGTGGGTCAGCGGTTTCATCCCGACCCCCTTTTTCCGAGTTCATGGGATTACTGCTTCGCCCAGGGTGGGTATGGCCCGCGTGGGACTGGTTCCCTGATGCTGACAATTCGTCCATGGGGTTACTTTAATGAATCGTGTGTGGAGATGGGGCTGCTATCAAGTAGGGGGCCCTCCTTCTAGCGCCAAACTGTTGACGTTCAAAATTGTATGAACAAGATTAAAGCCAACTAAGAGTGCAGAAAGTAGTCTAAAGGATACAATGAAGAAGAATGTTAGATTGTCTCTGAAACAATTACTTCTTTTTTACAGATAGTCTGGGATATTCAAAGGGTTAACTGGGGTTTTTCTCCTTAGTGTATTCCTTTAGATTTTCTGTCTGCCCCCCCCCCCGCCATCTTTGTTTTCTGAGCCTTTTATAGTAGAAACATAATAACGTCTAATCATCATGTCTTGTCAACCCAGAGACTGAGCTGAGCTAATTGGTGCGTTGTCCTAACGGGATTGGCGCCCGACCTCAATGTTGTACTGTTGACTGAGGATGATGGGACTTGTTGATCCCGGTAGTAAATGCATTGTCTATTAAAGCAGGCTAAGGCTTCTGATTGGAGGAATAGGTGGGCGCTGACACAGGACCTTTCCACGTGTATCCCTTTGGTTTGATGCCCAAAGATCTTGTCAGTGATCCGTAATCATTAGCCACTGTAGCGTCTTGGAAGACTACAATGGCTTGTTGGGAAAGCTATGCTCCTGCCGATCTGACCTCGCATAACCGAACTCCCATTTCCTTGTCCTCATTGGGATATGACAGTCCGAGCTCAACGACCTCGGAGGTCGGTGTCAACAAAATTCAACACAAATGAGGATGACGTGGCACTTCGGGTTCACGGAACTCAGGGCGTTACAGTTTTTCTCCACAATTATTGTGCACGGTAGTTATATGAATTTTTTGATTTATTTTATGCATTTGAAAAAAAAAATAGGCTTGACATAGTGTAAACCGTCATAGGATCCGATATAAGATAGAAATATACCGCTATTTCACACCTCAAGGCTTTTAGTCTTCGTCTCAACTTGAGGCGTGTGCCTATTGCGCCTTTTTCAACCATGATATTTATGTATTGAAAATTTTTTGCTATGAGGTTTACAATTAGTTTCTTCGTATATAATAAAGAAAAATCTAAATTATAGTTTTTTAATATTTAAAAAAGTAGCTCTCTCTTTATGTACAATATTACTCAATTACTAAGTTTCTGTGCAGTAGTTTCCAACATAAAGATAAAAACAAATATTAGTATTATTTTTCTCGTCATCATTTAATACGTGAAGTCAAATTTATTGTACATATATTGTTTTGGGATATTAAACAATAAGATGGACTAGCCTAGCGGTAATTTTCTTGACATAATGTCCAAAAGATTTGAGATCAAACTTGCAAAAGCTGACTTTGTCCCTTTTCCAAACAACCCATGGCATCCAAATTTTTTTTTTTAAACCAGCTGCTTTTGACAGATACCGATTGGTTACCATTACAAAACAAGCCAAATAGAGTACCTGGCCACTGTATAGTCTATTTCACTTGATTGTGGAAGGGATTATTTTTTAAAAGTGATTTTTCTAAAGATTGTGGGGTTAAAAAGTACGAAAAACTTGGGGAGTTATTTGGAAAATAATTCATTTATTTATTTTTATTTTTTTGGATAATATGTGGGGTTGAAAATAAGTGTGGTGGCGAAGGAAGGTTTAGGTGATGGGCTTTTCAATTATTTAAAACATAACCAGTCTCCACTTTTATGTTTTTATGTCCGTAATCAAACAAATTAATGCACAGGGAGAGACAAATGGAGAGTAAGAATAAATGTCTAATTTATGTCAAGTCCAATAATATCATTAGAATCTCCATCAAGAAGGCAAGAGAATGAATCTAACAACTTCCTAGTTGGAAATCTTAGCTTGTAGTATACGGCCTATGGACATAGACACAGCATAGTCATCCACTATTCCAGGTATTAAAATGGCCTACACGCACATACACGCTCATGAGACAAACAAGGAAAAAGGGCATTTCTCCATTGCCCTCAAGAAGGTCACATTAGCTTTTGTTGAATCAAGGGCCCTAGTTCCTAAGATTTGGGATGCCAAAGGAACGTTAGCCATTTGACTTCTAACATAGCACACTATTTGAATGCTTAGACTAGGCATGATTCCATGGAGGAAGTAATTCTTCAACAAAAGTACCCAATACGAATATACCTCCTCCTCCTCCCTTTATTTTTTCTCTTTCCTTCCCTTTTTAGTTTGTGTATATTGGTTCTCCGCTTTATTAGAGTCCGCATTTAAGGAGGGGAGTCGCTGGGACAAAATTGCAGATAAGTCCACATCTATCATGAATATCTGGGACAACACACTGCCCCCTACTTAAATTTGTCCTTGTAAACCCAACCAGCAAGTGTTTCCCACCAATTCAGAAAAAGACAAGTGCTAAGGAAATTATTATCCCCCTTGTCATTACTAGTATTTGCTAAAATTACTCGCCAATTGCAAATGGAAAAGTGGAAGCTTCAGATTTCAAACAAGTAAAAATTAATATTTCCTTTACCAAAATCACAGAAAAAACAACATAAATCCGTAACAATGGCTACTGAAAAGAAGTATAGAGAAACAAACCGAGATCGCCGCCGCGTTTGGCGGAGCTACAATCAGAGTAACGGGAAGCGACATCGGAGAACACGGCCTTTCCCGAGACGATGTCAACGCGGAGATCCTTGATCTGCGAAACGGCATCGTCACGAGTGGTGGCGCTGATAACACGGCCTTCAGGATCCTTCCAGGATGCCTTACGGCGGGAACCCTGATGCTTTATGAGTATATGGGAAGCCCTAACTTTTTCAGATGAAGATGAGGACATTTTGGTCTTTTTCTTGTTACTGTTCTTAAGGTTGTGGTTATGGCGCTCGTGGCTTCGATCTGCAGAAGAGATCGAAGTGTTCTTTCTCTTCCGATCAGATTCTATTTTTGCAAATTGATAATTCTATCTCTGAGCTTGGTTTTACTGCGGTATTGGGCGTACGTAGTTATATATGGATCGCGCTAAGTGTACATAATTCTTTATCGAATTTTTTGCCGAATTGACAAGTGACGGCCCCCTATTGGGGGGTGCCCGATGCGGTATTGGGCGTACGTAGTTATATATGGATCGCGCTAAGTGTACATAATTCTTTATCGAATTTTTTGCCGAATTGACAAGTGGCGGCCCCCTATTGGGGGGCGCCCGATCCCACGGACGCCCCCAATAGGGGCCGTCACTTGTCAATTTGGTAAAAAATTTGGTAAAGAATTATGTACGAATAGAATTATTCAGTTATATATTAGCGGCAAAAAGGCAGTGTTTCCATATTGTATCATTAGGCTGGTTTGATAGGTCAGATACCATTTTTCAATTTTTGCAATATTTGATCGCGAAATTTTATCAAGAAAATATTTTTCAATTTTTAAAATTTTCCACGTTGCAATCAAACGAACCCTTAAATCATCTATTTTGTTTTTCTCCATAAATATTTATTAATTACTTCTCGTAATTTATTTAACATAATTTTATGTCTTTAATCTCCATTTCTTTTAAAATATATTTTTATCTTTCTTTTTTTCAATAACATATTATTCAATAAAATAATAGTACAAGAAAATCCAAAAATTTTCTTTACTTTTTAAGCATACATTATTCATCTATTTACTATTCAAAAATATATTCTAATTTTCTTTACTTTTTAAGCATACATTATTCATCTATTTACTATTCAAAAATATATTCTTAGGCAAAAAGGGGCTCAATCATGCATATAATATATCAATAACCAACCAATTTATGCCCTTATTCGATCCCCCATTATTTGAATAATATATTTTTCTCTCTTATTTTTCAAACACATATTTTTCAATAAAATAATATTACACATAAATTCAAAAAAAAAATCCTTATTTTTTAATAACACACTCTCTATCAAATATTATTCCAAAATGCATTTTAAGAAGGAAAAAAATAAGACTCAAACAGACCCTAAATATATATTTTGAATAATTTAAAAAGTAAAATATTAAAATATGACTCATTAAATATAATCATTGTATATTAAGAATAAATAGTGAGTTTGGCATTCTACATTTGGAGAGCTAAATACACCCTCTATTTTTAAACAATAGCTCTTTATTTAAAGAGTATTTTATATTTAGAGAATCTCTTAAAAATATTTTTTATCACACATTCTCTATCAAATACTATTCCAAAATACATTTTAAGAAAGAAAAAATATGGCTCAAACAGACTCTAAACATATTTTGAATGATTTAAAAAGTAAAATATTAAAATATGTAACTTATTAAATATAATCATTATACATTAAGAAAAAAAATAGTGAGTTTGACTTTCTACATTCGGAGAGCTAAATACACTCTCAATTTTTAAACAATAGCTCTTTATTTAAAGAGTATCTTATATTTAGAGAATATCTTAAAAATATTCTTAGTGGGGGGAAATTGCAGCACGAAGTTACTTTACTAATTGAAATTGAAGTATTTCCTACTTTCATAATTAAACCAAAAAATGTTCATTATTCATAATTTGACAAAAAATGTTCAATATCTTTTGAAAATACCGAGAACACTCCTAATGCAACTAGTTGTGCTTTCCCGTTAAAAATGACTCGAAATAAATAATATCTCACGACACTATCCCCACTTCCAAGAACCCTATTTTGACTATCTAGTTGATAATCGAGGGTCTGTCCACAATAATTTTGTCGATGCTCAAAAATCCATCTTGATCTTGTTTTATTGGACTATAATGTCGACCATCGGAGATTTGATCTCATATCCATATTTCACTCCCATTGATTTCTATTAACCGAAAAGGTAATTTATTCTTTAATATTAGTGTAGTTAATGCGAGAATTTTCCAACCGCAAGTGTACGGTGTCAAGTTTTAATATAGTGAAATTAGAGTATCGTTTTCTACAGGGATTGAAATCAAATCCTAATAATTCTTGTAATTAAAATAACCTTAATTTTATCTAGAAACTAGGAATATTGGAATGAGATAACTAACTAAACTAATTTAATTAATTAACAATGCAATTAAACAAGGGGAACAATACATAAATCCTATATATTAAAATTACATTTCAAAACTAACAAACTTTTTAAATTATTTCAAAATTCAGGTGTTAATTCCAATTAAATATATAATTAATTATCCATACCCCACCCCCACCCCCACACAGCCACGCCACCCCCACCCCCACCCCACCCAAAATTTTATTTTTTTTTTTCAAAAATTCAAATATGAAATTCACACCCACCCGGACCCACCCCACCCACCCACACCCACAAATTTTTTTTTTTCAAAAATTCAAATCTGAAATTCACACCCACCCGGACCCACCTCACCTTACATTCCAAAAAATTTCCAAATATAAAAAACGAGAAATCACACCTTCAACCCAGAATTTGTCACAACCAGTCACAACATGTCACAATTAACATAGAATTGGTCACAACCAGTCACAATCGATCACAATTAAGTACGGAGACATAGGCAATGTCTCTGTTAACAACCAGTCGCAATTACTGTTGATTGGTCTTCCAGTCTGAGAATCTTATCCACAATAAAACTATAAAAGATGATTTTCTTTGTTTCTTAGATGTTGTTTTTTAGGAAATAATGGGTGGGTGTGGACTGACTCAAAGACTGATTTATAATGAGAAAAGTGGCAAAGTTGAAGTAGCTTTTATTATGCAAACGCTGCTGCTACTCGTCATGACGGGACCGGGGCAAATTTATTTATTTAGATAGTCTCTTCGTCTTATTTTATCCTCTAATGGCTGCATTTGGTCGAGTTGGCACTTTTACCTGATAGAAGACTTTTTATTTGCTATCTACTTTGACAGTTTGGAACAGTTGTAAGGAGTTATAGTTATCTCATTTTTCTTTTACTTGCTTGCCAACAAGAGTGCATAATCAAGCCGCTGACATGTGTCATCCGTGACTAACTGTGACCAAATGTGTATTCAATGTGACTAACTGTGACCAATTTTGTGTTGATTGCGATTGATTGTGACTTATCATATTCAAGTCACATTCGGTCACAACAAGTCACAGTACACACAAATTTGGGGTCACAAATGGTCACCACAAACAAATCCCATTAAAAGATACTTAGAATTAATTCAACGAAATAAACACCTGTCAATAATAACATAAAGCTTTGTGTTTTTGTAAGAGTTGATAATCATTATTTCGTTTTCAACACTACCATTTCAACTTATTTTTAAGAGAAAATAAGTATTGTTAGTAAAAAGTAAGCACATAAAAGGTTAAATACTTTTGTGTGTCATGTTGCATTTCAACTTGTTGAATCTTTCCACCAACCTTCATTAATTGTCCACTGATCACGTTTTCAGTATTTAAATACCTCTTCTTCACCATTCCTCTACCTCAAATTTATCCTTCTCTCCTACTACCACCACCGCATTTCTCTCTCTGTCTAAAACTCCACTTCTTCTCTCTTTAAAGATGCCACAAATGTGGCCTATTTATGTCAAATGAAGCAACTAAAGATATCATGTCACTTTCAAAACCATCCTCCGCAAAACAATAAGCAAATCCCTTCACTACATCACAAGAGTTCTTCAGAAGGCCGAAATTCTGATCAATTTCAACCTCACTCCACGAACCTAAATTGGCCGACCACACCTCAGACCACGTTCTTCTCAATTTTCCATCTTCATAATTAGAACCAATCTTTACGACCTTGTAATCATCATAAACTGAATCTCAACCAAATCCTATGGAAAGACAACTTGGATATGTATGCCTACCAATTGGGAGTGTCTCGAACATTCTAGTGGAAGGGTTCCATATCAAGAGACCATTCACTGAGTTCCCCAGCATACAAATCAAGCCATTGATTAAGCCCGCGTAAATTAATTCCGGGCCAAAAGTGTAGACCCGATCAAGCGCAAGACTGAGATTTTCGTTCGGGGAAAAGGTGGGGAGATCGAGTGACATATGTTTTTTTTCGGCAGCTCGTGAACAAGAAGGGAATGCCTTGCGGGGTTGGAAATAGAACGGTCGAGGTGCAAGGAGGCGAAGAAAGAGGACGAGATTGAGGAGCACCATCAAGTACACAGGCGCTTAAATCGGAGGAGAGCTTTCACGGGGAGTCTCGAGATGATCGCCACTATTACATCTTCCGGCATGCTAGAGTTCTGCTACCGTCGTGCCAGTGCTTGATGATGACAAGGAGTAGTTAGTTCCTCCGTCGATCTGCCACCATCACCAACTAGGCACCACCGCCACCGTCCTTCTATGAGGCCATCGCGGGAAGGCTGAGAGAGAGAGAGGGGTGAGCGTGATTTAGGGATTTCAAATTGGGGTGTGGGGGTGGGGTGTATATAAATTAATTTTTAATTTTATAATATTAATTAATAATTCTATTTACCACCTGATTTTTGAATTGTAAAACTTTATTTCCTTATTTTTGAATTGTAATTTTGAGAAAAATGGTTTTAGGTAATTTTCTCTTAAACAAGATTAACACTAATGGGCATAAACTCTAAAGATCCAATTTCAGCTAACTATCGATCATGCTTCAATCAACTAACTATTTCTTAAAATATTCTTAAAGTTTATTAGTCAAGAACCCGAAATTATTTTAATCCCCTCTCTTGATGGCAAATTAAGAATTACTCTGAAAACCCTAATTTTGAGTCTCCATCTAAAATTAAGATGATATAATTCATTAAAATCCTTGGTTCTCTTAATAGTTACAAAGGGTTCCATAGGCATCTCGAACTCTATAATCTCCTAGGTTATGTTTATCAATAGTCCCAATTTAGAATTCCTTCTCTCGATAGTAAATCCCAAATTTCATATCATTCAAATGGTGATCAAGCATTCAAAAGTATTAAGAATGGATAAGCACAAATAAACCAATAATAACTTTTGAAAAAGATAATTAAATGATCAAAGCATAAACTCTAGTGTTGGCTACATTGTATCTCTAGAAAAGTAAATTACTCCATGAAAATATAAAAGAAAACACAATTCATGTTCTTAAACATTGGTAGAAAACAATGATAGAGAGTAAGAAGAACTCGTTGATTTGTGGATTCCTTAATCTCTAAGGATGTTCTCTCTGATGTGACTGCTGGATTGGTCTCCCAAAAGTCCCTTAATTGAACCATTTCAGCCGTATTTATAGTTCCCCCATTAAACTCGTCAGTTTTAGGGCTTATGTGGCGGACTGGTGTCGTCGCGACGCATGGGCACCTGTCTTCTCGATTGAAAAACACTTTGGGCTTCCAGTTGAGCCCGGGGACGCCTATGACGGTGTCAGGGAGCTTATACTGGCTGTAATATACATCATTGGTTTGGCTAGTGACACTTGAATTGCTCCTAATTGATTCGATCTTCTCATTGTTGACTCTCCTATTATGAAAGTATCTGAATGTATCATAAAAACACATAAATGCAGTAGAAATTATCAAATTCAAAAGTGAAAGATATCTAATAACTCCATTATAAAACCAACTTATCAGTAGTTATTGAGTTCGTTTTCATATATGGTGAAGATATATTGGGCATAATATATGCACATACTTGAAAACATATATTGGACAAAACAATGTTAAAATTTTTTGTATTTTGCTATATGTGACGTTGCATAATATTCAATTCATTACACGATTAATTTCAAACTTTCGATTTTATTGGTATTTTGTGGCAATTTGATATAGGATTTCATAACTCCGATTGTGAAACACAATTTAATTTTTGTAGGTTTGAGGATTCAAATTAGGGTTCACCAAGAAATTCCGCGGAGAAATTTACTATCCAAGGTAACCATTTCGTCTATGGATGAAAAATGTTGCACATATTCAACGTTACAACTGTGATAAAACCAGCGTTCTAAAAAGCGTAAAGTGTGGTTAGGCATGGAGACCAAGTTTTAAGCTTTGCGAGCCTATGCCAAGCTTAAGCGTAAAAAAATATTTTTTAATTTTAATTTTTAATCATTGTATAAAAATTCGATAATTCAATAATACATACCAAAAATCTAAAATTATAAAATACTGTATTTATTTAAGAATTTTTACATAAAGACAAGCTTCAAAATCATAATTACATAATGTAGATAACTTGTAGCTTAATAATAATTCAAATTAAACACAAAAGTCGGAGGTCCAAAAGCATAGAAAAGTGGAAACATAGGAAAACCACAAAAAAAAAAAAGAATTGTAAGAAAATTTACCGAGAATCCACAAAAGTTTGAGAATCACATGCCCCAAAATTAAAAATACAACATAAAGCATAATAACCTCCTAATGTTATACATACCCGATACCCAAATTAGTGCAGTATGCGGAGAAATTGAGAGGTTTTGTACCCTTTTTTTTTGTTCTTCCGTCTTCTCAGTTCTATGGAGTTTGGAATTTTTGAAGTTTGAAGGGATAGTGGGCTGCTAAATATGGACTGTGGGTTTTTTAAAAAAAATTGGGCCTCCTTAAAATCTGGGCCCGAGGCGTGCCTAAGCTTAGGCTCAAGGCGAAACGTTGACCGTTTAACTTCCGTTTAGGCTCAATTTCCGTTGACCGTTTAATTTCTGCTTAGGCTCAATTAACGTTGACCGCTTAATTTCCCCTTAGTCTCAAAGCGAAACATTTTCATCATATTTCGTGCCTAGGCGTTAGAACACTAGATAAAACTATAGGCTACACACGTGGGCTTCAATGGAAGAATTTGTCGTTGGTTATATGTTTACATTTGGTTGTCCTTTCAATTTGAGAACGTTTGACGTTGGTCCCTCACGGTAGGGTGAAAATGGGTGATGCATCGACTTTTAAGATGTAATTCGACATTTGAAGTTGAAGCGAAGTTCTTTCGAAAGCCTCTATTTTGTATAGATGTGATTCGAATTATGGTTTTATCCAAAAATTGCTTGTAGAAATTTTATTGTCCATCATGAAGGTCCATTTTATCAGTGATTGTAAGTGATGCACATGAACTTTGTTGAAACTATATGGTACTAATGTGGGCTTCCATAGAAGAATATGTATTTTATATCTATTTACATTCACCTCTATTTGTTGTTTGTGGTGATCCAGTATGACGTTGGTCCTATCAAAATGTGAACACGGATAATGCATTCACTTCTAAGACATAATTTGGTAGTTGGAACTAAGGTAAAATGTTGTCGAATCCCTGGTTGATCTTTTATAGTTATATTTGAATTAGGGGTCATCCGAAAAATGTGCCCAAGAAATTTTACTATTTATTGTCGAAGATCCATTGAATTGTCTATTTTGATGGTGGTTGAAAAATAAGCACATATTCCAGGGCAATGTGCGAAACTATAGGGTAATGATGCGTGTTTTGTAGAGAAATTCGTCATTCATTAAACATTAGCCTATTTATAAGTGTGCTATTACACACTTATATGACACTCATATTAAGCTTATTATATGAGCTAATTTCGACTCACAATCGTGTAATTGTTACTATTTTAGGCAAACCCCCCCCCCCCTTCCCTCCCTCCCAAATTGAAAAAGAACAAGGAAAAAAGGAGGAGAAATGATCAAAAGAGTACAAAAATACAAATTTGGGGACCAAAGTGCACATATGTTGAAAGTTGGAGGACCTTGGATGCAAATTTGAAGGCATAATAAAAAAAAGTCAAAATTAAAGGACCAGTACCTAAAGACTTAGGCACCAAATATCAATGCCTAAGCACCAAGTTCCTGAATCTTGAGCAGAAAGCTAGCGCCTAGGCGCCAATTCAAAAACTAGGACCATTTTCAATTTTTGCAAAAAGTTAAGGGTTTAATTGCAAATTGTTGGTGATGGTTTTAAGGCATTTTAAAAGGGAAAATTCAACCATCTTAGGGCATTCCATTTTCATTCTTCATTCATCTCATCATTTATGATATTCATTTATTGGCCAATAAATGTTTGTGCTAAGTAATTTGTGTGATTATTAAGAAATTCTTGTGCATTTTAGACAACGGAGTAAATACCCTAAGTTCTTATAGATGATAAATATATACCCCTAACCCTAAGTGGTCCATTAAACTATTTTCGCAAAAAATGAACGAGGTTGTATGGTTTTAATCTATATAGAGATATAGTAGGATAAATCAATCAATTATGGTTAATTTTACTTGAGACAGGTAATTAGCTAAATTGAAAAATTTGTATCTATCATCGTAAATGAATAATTTGTTAATTAGTTTGTGGAGCAATTAATTAGGCAATAGTTAAGTGAAACAATGATTCTCCAACCACGTTTTCCTCCGAAATTTCCAAGTGTTATGTTTTCTTATTTTGTAAATTTTTAGTTAATTTTTCTTATTTTCCAAATCAAATCTTATTGTGTGTTTATTTTTATTGTTAAAATTAAATTGATTAAAGTTGTCTAATCGAAAGTAAACATTTATTGGGGAATTGACAACTCAAACTCAGAAGTCCACTTTATTACGTGAAAGCGACTCGTGCACTTGCAGTTTGCAATTTCATAGCGAACACCTATATTAGTTTGTTTACGGTAGTCAGATGTTGGTCCCTAGTGAGAGAAATAATTCCCACCATTGATTGATGGTTAGAGATAAACGAACACAAAATGTGTTAATTTTGGCTACAGGAACAAATTTCTCATTGTATCAATTCCATAAGTTAGGGTAAAACATTTTGGAACAGACGTGTTTTAAATCGTTCAACAGATCCATCACGTCGAAACTTTTTTCTATAACCTAAAGACTCCCAACAACCTTCTTTCCTGGAGGGAGTTTTACAATGGACCAGGTTTTGTTGTCATCAAGGGCTTATAACTCTTTCCACATTGCTTCTTTCCAAATAGGATTGGGATTTACTTCTCTAAAATTATTCAATTCTTGAGTTGAAGACTACGAAGTTAAAAAAGCCGAGTAATATGGAAATACATTATAGTATGATAAATGAGCTTGTATATGATTACTTACGACTTCATAAGTAATAAAGTCTCTTAATTTTTTCGAAGCTTTGAACATTTTATTTGACCTTCTAAGAACATCTTCTGTATCATCTTGTACAACATTAACATGTTTGAAACATCATAAGCAGTTGGAGATAAAGAACATCCGATGTCCCCACATGTTCGATTCCTCATGTACCTTCGGTCTATATCATGGTTTCAATTTCTCCAATGCTTGCAATGTCGAAGGTGTCTATATAATGGAAAGCGAAAACAAATTGTTCAAACCCTCTCCATGAGGTAAATTCTTATTTGAACTATGTGCCCAAAAATATAATTCATTCTTAACAAACCACACATCTCGTGACATAAATAGCCTCTTAAACCTAAGGATCATAGCATGCATATCCTTTTTATCAAAAAGTATCCTAAGAAGACACATCAGATGGAGCCCGATGATCAAATTTGTCACGATGTGAGGTACGGTTGTGCACATAACAAACACAACCAAATACTTGAAGGTGAGACACGTCTAGCTTTCTCCTATTTAATACTTCCAACGATGACTGAAAATAGATTACACGACTTGAAAGCCTTATCTATCAAGTACACAACTGTTAAAACTTCATGTGATCAAAATTTCTTTAGAATATTCATTTTAAGCATGAGAGCTCTTGTAGTCTCCAAAATATGTCGATTCTTTCTTTCAACTACTCCATTTTGTTGGCGCGTATCAACACAACTAATTTGATGAATAATGCCTTCATTGCAAAAAAAGGCAGTAATGGGACCCTTTGCAAATTCACTCATTATTCCAATAGGAAACCTTGATTTTACTATCAAACTAAATGAGCACAATGCTATGAAAATTCTTGAAAATGGGTTAAATTTCATTCTTAAATTACAATAAATAGATCCAAGTAACACAAGAATAATCATCAATAAACAATACAAAATATTTAAAACAATCGTATGAATCAATTAGACATGGGCCCCATAAATCAGAATGGATTAACTTAAAACATTTAACATACATGGATGAAGAATTATTAAATAGTAGACGAACTTGTTTAAAAACTAACAAATATTTAATTAAAAGACATCGATTAAACAAAAAGGATAAAACACGACTAGATTGATGTCCAAATCTATGATGCACAACATGATTTTCTAAAACAACACTATTAAGAAATGTGACACCGAATGGTTTCAACATATAAAGTCCATGTGAGCAGACACCTTCACCAATCTTCTTCCCGAAGTTTGATCGGAAACATGACACCATTAGGAGAAAAAATAACATTACAATTCAATCAGAAAGAAATTGAGTTGGAAAATGATGAATCACAAGTGTATTTGAACTAAGAAGACTAGGAAAAAAGTTAATTTTTCCATATACATAAACAGAGAACTGAGGTACCATTAGCAACTAAAATAGATTATTTGGATGAATTTTGTGAGAAATCACTCATAGATGATGCATCATTTGCTATATGATTAGTGTTGCCTGAATCAATAATCCAAATATTCAAATGTTTAGACGTAAAAGAAGAAAAATAAGCTTTGAGGTCACCAGATACATGAGAAGAATAAGTTGATTCTTTTGGACTAGGATGACTGGGTTGTTGAAGAATTTGGGCCAATCGATTCATTGAAATGGTAGTGTCTGCAATAGCAACAACTTCACTGTTTTCTCCTTTCATAGTGGATATCTTAAGATGAGGATGAAGCTCCCAATAACGATCCTTAGAGTGTCCTAGTTTCTCATTTCCCTTGTTCTAAAAACTTTTCCTTTTTCATCTTATTTTACAATAAGAGCAATCAAACTCAAATATATGCTTTAATTCTAAATTCATAGTCTTTTTTCAAGTTTCTTCTCCCTACACAGTTGCGCACACACTCGAAAACGTTGAAAGAGTAGAACTCATAAGGATATAACTTCGAAAATTCTCATACTTTGACTTCAAAATACTTCGTAAAGAAAAAATCTTATCCTCTTCAATCCTTTTTTAACAAGATCTTTACATCATCTTTAGGTGGACAATACACCTCAATTTATCCTACATCTTCTTAAGATGATCAAGATGTTCGATGAATGTCTTATCTCACTATTCAGTAGTAGAAATTTTCGTTTTAACTCAAATATTCTAGTGACATTATTTTGGTTCTCTTACAATTCTTCACCAGAATCTCACAACTCTTCTCCTGAGTTCGTAAAGGAGAAGATTTCAGCAATATGTACTTCCATTGATTTTAGAAGCCATGGCATCGGCCTTACGAAATCTAGAGTTACGATTTGAAATATACAACCATTTTTGTGGGACTTACTCAAAGCTGAAAAAAAAAAAGAGAATTGTGTGAAAAGATTGAGAATCATTTAGCTTTCTTTTCAAACAATTGACCGGATCAAAACACACACTTTGATACCATGAAGAATCAACAAAACTAATAAATAAGAACACAAAGATTTACGTGATTCGATGCGAGTGTGTCAAATCTACACCCGTGGGAAAAGAGAGGAGATTGTATTGTATTCGCTTATGTTTGGAATTTACAATGACAATTATATATAATCACATTACATCAATGTTACATTATTAAGAATGAAGCAATCACAGAAAGAAGATAACAAATTATGGAAATATCCCATTTGTGGTCAAGAACACAAAATATTCTTTGTTGTAATATGAGGATAAATATATGGCACAATATAAAGTAAATATCACAAATGTACAAGAACAAAAGATAATTGGCAAAGGAAATGAGAATTCACTAAAGTATGAAGAAAGAATACAAAGATTTTGTGTTTACAAATTTATCCTACTTGTCTAAATCACAATGCAGAGCTAATATATTGGGAACGTTTCAAACCCTAGAAATAGAGATATAAAAAAAAAAAGAATGTTGAAAACATGTAAAAAACGCGAAACGGGCTTAGGTCGAATACATATACTGCTCGAGCACTAGGCGGGCAGCGGCTCGCTGTAAAGAATTTGATGCCACCACTCGAGTGGAAAGCTAGTGGTCAACTAGCGAAAAAGCATTAAAAACTTTTCCCTATTCCATGTCTCGACCTCTTCAAATCCAACACAAATTTAAAACTTCCAAATTGAATTTCAACTAAAATTGTCAAATGGACTTCGAATAGGATTCCCAAATAACATTCCAAATAGAATTTGGCCGTGACCCGAATTTTAACATTATTCAATATTATCAAATATATTCCAAATCACACCATAATATATTTTCCAATATTAGCAATATCCTTCAAATATAATCAAACCTCTCTTCTCCAACATCTTACTTATTTGATGAGTGTGTCCAGACTTATCTATTTTTCAAGACATGTGTTTGGTGACTTGAGAATTTTGGTGGGAAGGAAATGTGACACTGAGTTCAATTAGTTGGATCATATAGAGAAAGATTCACCACCAAAAATCTAAGGTGCCTTGGGATTTGGAGATCTAGAATTATTCAATAAGGTACCAGTGGTTAAACAAGCATGGTTCCTAATACAAAACGAGACTTCTTTGGTAGCAAGGCTTCTCAAATGAAAATATCATCGTCATTCGGCCTTTTCTCGATTATGAGAGATGTGGAAGGAAATTCAATAGTCTTGAGTAGAATATTTGGAAGAGAAGTCATTCAGTATGGTACACGAAGGAGAGTGGATTATAGACAATTTATTCATATGAACAATGGCCTTTGGTTAATTTGAGAGGCAAGCTTTTGGTCCATCTCATCACCCTTTAATGAGTTTTCTAAGGTAAGCGATTTCCTTACAGTGATATGTACTTTGAACTTATCTAAAGAAATGGGTGTTCATCCTTGTAGACTGGTAGGAAATTTTGGCTATTCATTAGATTGGTGGCAATAAAAGATAAAATAATTCATCAATATGAGGTAAACGGGCAATAATGCAAAGTGGTTATAATTGTTTGGTGGCAATCGAGATGAGTTAAAGGAGAAGCGTAGTGAAACTGGAAGGATGCTAGAGGTAGCTGAACTATGCCAGCATAACTAGAGGTCTGTCTTTTACTTTGGCGGGTCTATAATAAGGCTATCGTAACCCGTATAATCTCATTAGGCTAGGTGTACAAGTGGATGGGAGGTGTGAGGTATCAAAGACAACTATCCATGCTATATTTTTTGTTCGATGTGGCCAAGATTATTTGGTGGAAGCTAGGGTGGTGGTAAGGATCATTAAGAGTTATAACTTGGTTAATGAGTTAAGTGATGCCTTATTTGCAATCTTCAAATTAGGCACAAGTAGAGAACTAAGTCGAATTGGGTGTGTAATGTAAGTGATTTAGGGTGGGTAATATAGAGTTATCCATTGTTCAGTGTTAGGGTAGTGACACTGAACTTTACACCTCGTCAAGGCTTACATATTGAACTTAATAAAGCTTCCCATGACCACTGAAGTTAGATCCGTTGTACTAAAATAGCCACCGAATAGATTCTATTCATGGAGGGCCTACATGGAAGATGGAAATATGACGTGTCAGTTAAAACCGTCCACATGTTTAGAGATTTGAACACATGGACACCAAATCATCCAAACAAATCCTTGCCCATATCAAATTAAAAACGTCTTTATGTCATTTAACTCCAAAACCCTAACCCCAATTGGCATCCCACAACAGGGAAGAAGATTGAACCCCAACCCCCAAATTGTATCCTACAACTGAGAAGAAGACTGAACGACAACCTAAATGGCGTCCCAAACCCCCTCAAATCCATTTTGAACTAACATCGTGATTTTAGCTGTGAATTGGAAAACCCTTCAATTTGGGGCAAATTCAAATCTTGAGAAGACATCCCCTAATTTCAAAATCACACTCAGAACCCTAATCCCCAAATCAATTTCAAACATCCATTTTGATATGGTTTACGGTAGCTGAAATTGGATACCACTTCCATGCAAAGAAGGTTCACATCCTCTGAAGGTAATCACAAATTACATTTAAATGTTTTAAACAAAAACCGTTGATTTTAAACTCGGGGCTGGTTGAATGTGAAATTGTTTGTACAATCTTGGTAAAGTTAGGATGCTTTTCAAAGGGCCACTTGGACTGATACGACCTCTTGGACGAAAGGTTGGAGGGGGTAGATTAAGGGGATTGCTCATGCATTTACTACCTATACAAAAAATATGAAAAGATGATTAAATTATCTTGTTATGCATTATGCAATCAATGCTAAAGTTTTCTAACTTTAGGGTTTACATTACTTGGCATGTTGTCACTTAATGAATTATGTATTTCTAGCTATATTTAGAAGTGGTGAAATACTTTAAAAGCCATAAAGACAATGATGAGAGAATGTCAATTTGATATTTGTTTATTTCACAGCATTGGTCTGCAAAGGTTGGGGCTTCTAATGGTAGTGATGATGAAGATGAATGAGAGAAAGAAAAGGAAGATTTTACTGGGATGGACATGGCTGCTAGTTTCGCCAATCCAGTATAAAGATTCCCTATTAAATAGAGCTGACTTTGATGCAAAAGAGAAGTACACGACTATGGAGGACGAGGTTTCCATACCCCTGGAAGAGGTCAAAGAGAAAAAGCAAGACATATTGACACTAGTGTTTAAGTTGTTCCATCTATTTAGGTGAGAAACTTAAGTGAAGAGATTGATTTGTTAAAGTGGAAATTACATAATTCCAGGTGTTTAAAGATTACAATTCAAAAATCAGGACTGAAGTTTCATAATTCATAAATCAAGTATCAATATAATAATTAAACATTAAATATTTTACCCTAATAATTCCAATCCCTTCAAACCATTTCTCAAGCTTTTCTATCTCTCTCTACTCCCCTATTTAGGTGAGAAACGTAAGTGAAGAGATTGATTTGTTAAAGTGGAAATTACATAATTCCAGGTGTTTAAAGATTACAATTCAAAAATCAGGGCTGAAGTTTCATAATTCATAAATCAAGTATCAATATAATAATTAAACATTAAATATTTTACCCTAATAATTCCAATCCCTTCAAACCATTTCTCAAGCTTTTCTATCTCTCTCTACTCCCTAGCTGGTGTCATCTACAAGAAGTCCTCATGTGATTTTGCTATCCACAGCCTGGTTGAAGAGGTGGATTGGGGGTTGATTCCACAAAAAGTCCTCCGGCGATTCCGTCGCTGCAAGAAAGGTCCACCGGTATGGGCTCCTCGATCTAAGCGTCACTGCGGTGAACTATGCTCTTGCTCGCTCAGATCTTAGTGATGGTGGGTGTGTGTGGATGTGGGTGGTGTTGGTGTGGTTGTGGGTTAACGATGTGGTGACAGTGATGGTGGTGCGGTGGATCTAGGTAGGATGGCGGTGGTGGTTGTTGGCAGTGGTGATTTGGGTTGTGTTGGTGAGGTTGTATGGTGATGGTGGTGCGGTGGATCTAGGTAGGACGTGCGGCGGTGGTGATGGTAGTGGTGTGCTCGTGTTGGCAGTGGTGACTCTGGATTAGGCTGGGGGTACTGCTCTGGGTGTTTACAATTGTTAATGGTGGTACGTACTGTGGGTGTTGTAGTGGTGGGTGTGCGTGCTGTGGGTGCGGTGGTGGTGGCACTGTCGGTGTACGGTGGTATTTACTTGATGTGGTGTGTAGTGGGTTGACGATGGCAGTCAACGATGGTGCAGGTGGAGGATTCGGTGATTTGGTTTTCTGTGACTAAAAATATAATATGTGGCCTTCAAATTCTATAATCTGTGACAAACAATTTTGTTATCTGTGACCTAAAAATTATATAATATGTGACCATGAAAAAATATGTGACCAACTATTTTGGAAATCTGTGACTGTGTGACTTATAAATTTTGATCTGTGACCAACGAATTAATTGTAACGTAGAGAATTTTTGAACTGTGACCGTAAAATAATCTGTGACGTATAAAAATTATTATTTGTGACTGAAAAATAATATGTGACTATCTAAATTGTGAATCTGTGACCATATTATATAAATTGTCGGAATCGAAACAGTTGTCGGATCGGTCACCGAAATAGTCGTCGAAATCGGAGCAATCGTCGGAGTGGTAGTCGGAGAAAAGTGGTGGTCGGAACGGTCGCCGGATTAGTCTCCAGAATGGTATGGGTGGTGGAGGTGGGGTGAGTTAATTATATTATATTATAAATAAATTTATTTAATAATTATTTAATCAAAATATTTTTAATTAATAAATAAATACTTGAGTTTTGCATTTTGAAACTTGACGCCTGAAAATTGAATTGTGTCAAAGTTAACACCTGATTTTGAATTTTTCCCTTTGTTAAATCTATGTAACCTGATAATTTATGTAATCAGCACTACTGTTTAAGTTGAAGTGGTGTATGGTTTCTATTTGTAATGTGATTATTTGAACCTACGTATGTGTTATTCACATTAAATACTTAATTATTTCTATCACCGTTATATTATTTCAACTTTTGAGATGCTGAATGAATGAAGTGTTCCTGTCTGAACAAGTTCATTTGGGTGGAGTTTCAAGTGAAAATAGGCTTGGGACAATTCCATTTGATTTTTAGTTTGCATAACCAGGAGTGATCTATAGAATTTTCAGTTTGAAGTGATCTACTGAATAAATTCCAAAAACAATGTGAAATCAATAATTAGCAAAATTGTTCTCATGCCCGTGATGGTCAGGATAAGACTATCAACTTGTTGATGTGACAGGAGAACCGTAACTAACGTTCTCTACAAGTAAGCAAGATAAGACTTCCCACTATGGACATAAGAACATTTCTACAATAATTAAATGATCTAGGAAAAGAAAAGTCACATATGCATTAGCATTAGTACAAGGCAATCAGAGCCAGCAGCATGTAAATTAATTTACCTGTCAATTCCTTTCAGTTTTCAATCTCAGATCAGATTTAAGAATTACTCATCCACCAACTAATGGAAAGCTAAAACCATAAATAAATGATAGCGCTTTGGGTAAATTTAGCTTTGCTCAAGAAAACAAAAAAGATGGACACTGTATACAAGAAAACAATCCCTTTTACGATAAACTTTTGCACAACAAAAACAATTTCTCACATTTAACATTATTTCATCATTCTGAGCTATACAATTTGCAGGGGGTTCTTACAACAAATTCTCACAATATAATTGGATGGAATATTAAATTCTCACAATTAATTTAATATGGCGTTTCAACAAAGTGGAGGCAAAATAGAATGATTTAGGCAGTTGGTATGTAGTTCTAGGTGACAGTGCATGAACCACACTCCTACAGGAACATAATGCAATCTTCAAACTCGTCCAAGAGGATGACATTTCTTGTAATTGAAAGGTATATGCGTACACTCTAACTGCCTGTAATTGGATGACATTTCCATTTCACGTAGTTCAATTGACAGCCAAAGATGCAGTAGAGGATTCACTGCTTCAAGTAGCTCTGGTCGTGATTTTGGAATTGGGGGATTTCTTCTCACAATTTGAATTTGCCCCAACTTGAAGGGTTTTCCAATTCACATCTGAAATCATGATGTCAGTTCGAAATGGATTTGGGGGCTAGGGTTTGGGAAGCCATTTAGTATGTGGCTCAGTCTCCTTCTGGGTTGTTGGACGCCATTTTCCAATTAGGGTTCAGTCTTCTTCTCTGTTGTGAGACACCATTTGGGAGTTAGGGTTTGGGAGTTGGAAAAATCGATTTGTACATCACTTTTTATATAATCTTTTACCGAATTGACAAGTGGCGTTCCCTATTGGGGGGCACCTTGAGAAAATTGTAATAGCGTCCCTAATCTTTTCAATTTTTACAGACTTTACCCTAATCTTCATTTCGTGCCAAAGAAGATTTCTAACCTTTTATAAATATGCAGTTGGGGTCAATCCGGACAAAAACCGTCCAAAACACCTTTAGTTGACTGAAAAAAATAAAAAAAGAGGTATTTTGACCATTTTAAAGAGGGACAATTTCGTTAATTATATACTTCTTCCATCTCATTTATATAGATTTGTTTTGTTTTTCACACGGATTAAAAAAATCTTATTTAATGTTATTGAAAAAACAATTTTTTTCCAAAAACATTCCTAATTTACCCTTATTTGATTATCAATAACTAGTGTTTCACGGGTTTAGTCGCTAACAATTAAAAAATTGATCAGACGATTGTGTAAGGCACAGACCTCTTGAGACAAAGTCGCAAAAAAGGGTGTTTTATTAGCGAAAATTTACAATTGGAGACAAACAAAATGCCTCCAAGGGACGCATGCACACGAGTACTAAAAGAGGAATTTTAAAATTACACTAAGAAATTGAAATTACATATTCTCTGTTGAAATTTTTTGATTCGGGGTCCTTTCTTCTATGTCTTCACTTCCTTTTATATTCCCTTAGTGACTTATGAGTGATAAAACCGCTTAGAACTACTCCATTTCTCTGTAACTATCCACTTTCTTCATGATGACTGACTTGTTGGGGAGAGGTTATCTTATAACCGTTGCCATTACTTTTGTCTTTTGACTACCCATCTTTGGATCGTGGGGTATGTCGAATTTGTCTAACAATCGCTTTCCTAACTGCTAGATTTGATGACCATAACGTCTTAGATTCGTCTAACCCCTAGGTGATTTGACGGTTTGGGCGACGATAGGACTATCGCTCTGGACGATCATATGGCCTCTCATTCGCTCAGCCCTGGGCGTCTTGCAAATTTGGGCGATGGTGCTTCTTGGTTCTTGAGCTTCTATTAGATTCATCAACAGGCCTATCTAGGCCTTTATCCTGGACTTTCGAATTGGGCTTCACACCTTGAGCCTTTAATCTTGGGATGCACTTTTAGTGTGTCAACAATTACCCCCAATATGGCATAATTAATACCAATTATTAATCTTTGCTATATTCACTTTGTATTTCTCCAACAACATTTGAAATTCTCAAGAATCCTAATCATTACATATTTCCATTGCTTGAAGGGATGCAACGTTATAAACCCTTGTAATCCCAACAGACACGCCATTTCATCATTTCTGAATCACGTTGCTATATTTTACGCTTCATCTTCGTCATTTCACAGTTCGTCTTATTGCTTCCTTGCTACGTTTCTCAATGAAACTTAACAATCTTTTATTTTGCATTCAATGGCGACCTCACAAACTCACTCTGACGGCACCTTTAGTTTCGAAGACTTCCAAACTCTTATTATGAGGCCGTATGTGAACCAGACCTTTCTTTCTCAGGCCAATGCTGACCTTAACGAGTTCTACTTGGGTCCATCGTTCAATGATGTTGAGGATGTTAGACGGACGGCGGTAGGTCAATTATTTCCCTGTTCTCAAGACCTTCATTTTCTAAAGTCCTTGCTCTTGAAGCCAATCCGCGATAAAGGTATTCACACTTGGCCAAAAACTGATTCTATCTTTCGTAGATGGCATGCACGCATGGTGAATCATAGTACCACCAAAACAATTTTTGAACGTGCTAAGTTTTTTGACCTATTGGAAATTACCATTTTCCCCCCAACTTATGACTCAGTGCTTTTTCCAATCACCCTGAGTTTTTGGTCTTCTGAATACAACACCTTTGTTTTCCCTCTTGGCCCCATGTCCATTACTCTAAGGGATGTTGGAGCCTTAGTGAATCTTTCGCCTTTGGGCGATACTATCTTTCTTGGCATCATGATTTCTGGTGTCGCCCTGAAATTTGACAAGAAGATTACTAAATCTTATTAAAACATGCAAGGCCTTTATACTACTTCCACCTTTGAGCCTAGCCATGCTGAGCGTGTCGCCTTTCTTCAGGTTTGGCTCTGTAAATATGTCCTTTGCGTCCCTAACCTGAAGCCCTCTATGAACTATCTGCCTTTATCATATGAATTAGCTCGAGGCAGATCTTTGAATTTATGTTCTTTCTTTTTGGCTGTTTTTATAGAGGTATGGCTTCTCTTCAATTCCAATTGAGGAATGATGCATCTCTCACTGGCAACGGGCCTCTCTGGCTCGCTCAATTGTGGTCGAGAGCCTATTTTCCATAACTTGGCTCTATGTCATCTCCTCCTCATGAGGTTAGTTGCTACGAGCTGTTTATTCATCAATTGAGCCCTATAAATATGTCTAGTAGGGACATTTTTACATTCTTTTATACTTTAAATTCGACACCTTCCTTTTTTCCTTTTTCTCCTCATCAGATTCCCCTTTATGTACAGCCTCCTTCTACTCTAGCCGAAGCAGACACATTCATGCCTGTTTGGGTTCAATTTTTGGTAGGAAAAGAGTTGTTTCATGACATTGTTATAGGAACAAATGCCAAAGCAGGGGTTGAGATATATGCACCCCAATTTTTCACTCGCTGCTTAGCTTCGGTCAAATGTGGCCTGTTCCTCTTTGCTATTCTAAGAATTTAACAGAGCGTTTTCATACTATCAATAAAACTGAGGCACAAACCATTGATGCATGTAACAATCTCCTAGTTAAAGGCTTTGCTTACGTTCATTTCAATCCCACTGCTATCACACATCCCCTTTTTGACCAGCTGTGGCCATCTGTGAAACGCAGATTGTTCTCAACTGACGCTAACCGTACTTTCCACCTGCTAGATAGACCAGACACTCTTTCCATTTCTTCTATTCCTTTATCCCGTAAGATTCCCCTGTCACCTGTTCGCACCAAACGTCCCACTCTTCCATCTACTTCTCCACTTCCAAAGGCTACTACAGCCAAAAGGTGCCTCCAGCCGTAAGGGGCCAGCCTCAACCTCTCCAATTTTGCCGGATAATGATGATGCCCCTCTCATCCTTAAGAGAAAGGTAATAGAGTCTATTTATTTCATAAGACATCTCCCTTCATGTATTAATGACTTACTTGAATTTTCCAGAAAAGCTCGACATCTCCCTCAAAGGATTTAGCTTTGGCAGTTTCTGTTTCATCATCTTCCACTGAAACTGCTTTGCCCAAATCGGATGATGAGAGGACTATGCTTACAGAGAAATCCTTAGTCCCGGAGTCTTCATCACAGCCAGTAGAAGGGCCATCTTCTCCCCAGGGCGTCGACCCCCCAAATGTTGAACTAGAAGGTAATGTACACCTTGATGTTTTGCCCTTTCTTGTGCTACTGGTTATTGATTTACCGATTCTTGAATTATGCAGAGGTTCCTATGGACCTGCCCAACGTGGCAGAGTCTTCTCGCCCAGATAAAGGTAAGTCTCTACAAGTAGTGGGGACGACTGGTGATGTTCATGGACTTATTAATGCTGCTGATAAGGTAGCCTTTTGCTTTACTTTCATTCTTACCTCGTTCATTGTAGTCAGGATCCTCAATGTTGGCATCTTCCTTTGCAGGGAGTTGATGATATCGTACGTTCCATTCAAGATTTGTTCACTTCCTGGGAGCAACTAGAGACATTTCATCCTACTTCAACCAGTCATCCTTCTGCGCCATCTTCTGTTCTTTCAGTTGAGCATATGAAGTCCTTTAAGCAGTCATTGCTTGAGTACATTTCTTTCATGGACATGAATGTCAGCTGCGCCAGTCCTACTAAACAAAAGGACAAGTTGGAGACGTTGGGCGCAAAATTGGTGCAAACCCTTTCACTTCCATCGCTCAACGTTTCTGCTAACTTTAGAGCGAAGTTGAAGGTTTTTCATGTTGACATCCTCTCTTTGCTAGCTAAGAATATGGAGCTGAAGGCTAAGAGTGCTCAATATCTTCGCGCTGTATTTGAAAAAGAGTCCCTGCTTCAAGAGATTAATAAAACCAAGGCCGAGTTGACTGATATCTCTTCTGAAGTTATGGTTGAAGACTCTCTTATGTTAAGTTTGGCTACAGAGATGAAAGAGCTTCAAGCAAAGATGGATGACTGCAGGGTGATGATAGCTGCTAAAAAATGCAATGCTTCCCAAGGAATTGATCGAGCTAAATCTTTGGTTGAGCAGTATAACAAACTAGAGGTTGATGACGATCTTGTGAATGAGTTGGACGTGTTTCTTCTGAACAGAGCGAGGAATGGGGAAGACTTAGGGAAAAAATACGTTCAGCTTGGGGCGAATTGTAATTAAAACACTCAATGTTTTAAATCTCCTTTTTCAATTTCGTACTAACTGTTATTGCCAATTTTGAATGTAATAGCATCCATCATTTTTAATGAACGATTATTTTGTCTTCTCGTGCATTAATTGACGTTTTGTCCTTAATCGTCAACTCTTCAAGCATCAATTGCTTTATACTAAGATTCATGCACATTCTCTCTTGGTATTCCATATCCTTTTCCAAGACTTTGGGCCATTCAGTTTCAGTTGCTAAACATGAATGTGGCCATTCATATTCTGTCTTTTCGTCTTCAAACCTCTATAAATGCGTGTGTATCTTATGCCTATCATTCTCACTTCCATTCTTTTCTTCAAGGCTATGTTCCTACCATCGTTTGGCATTTCCATCACTAATCAAGACTCTCGTCTTCCATAAAAATGGATCATTTGATCCACCCTTTTTGCCACTTTTCTTGAGATTACCTTGGTATGGGAGGTATAGGAAATGGTCTTTGACCAATGAATGTCTTCTCTGCTCTTTTGCGGAAAGCATTTTCCTCAGCGACAAAGTTCTTCCCTGCTTATTGCTACAGCGATGCGCTTGAAGGGGTGCTGAAGACTAATTGCTTGTTGAGGGTGCTTCTCAGCCTCTTTGCCTGCCATCTGCAGCAATGCATTTAGGAAGGCGAGGGTGGCCGATTTCACTCTTTCTGTCGCAATTGATCGAGAACCAATTTGTAGCCTGCTCTAAATTGTGGTTACTTGTATTTTCACCATTTTGTCTTTCTTATTTTATAAGAAACAATGCAGCGATGTACTTAGGGGTGCGAGAGAAACAACTACCGTTTTCTTGTTGTAGTCAGTAGAAGATAATTAACAGCCAGCTGTAATTTGTGGCTTATGTAAGAAATATGTGGTAATATATAATCTTATTTCGAACGCATTTTGTTTTCTGGCTTATTTGAACGTAATCATCCAGTTTATTCATTTACAATCGCTCAACGCAATCATACTACTTATGATTTTACTTGTTCACTTTCCCATAAAGAAGGAACATATTTTTTCAAGTACTTACCATTAATAAATCTGACATGCCTAGTACCGTCTAAATCCTCCAAGTGGTAAGCCCCATTAGGCAACACACTTTTTACTTTATGTGGTCCTTCCTAGTTGGGCGACCACTTGCCATATTTTGGATCCTTGCTATCCAAGGGGAGTATCATCCTCTAAACCAATTCGCCCAGACTAAAAGATTTGGCTATGACTCTCTTATTATAAGACTTAGCCATTCTTTGTTTTTAAACTTGCAACTTATTTAGGACGTCCAATTCCAACAAGTTTTGACCTAGTGATTCGATATACTCCTCATCACTTAACTTATATTGCCAACGCACTCTAATGGACTGCACATTGATTTTCATAGGCAAAACAGTCTCCTGTCCATAAGTAAGTTGGAAAGGGGTAACGTTCTATAAGCCCATAAGGCTTTGTTCAAACATTCGTGCCAATTTCTGGCATTTTCATCTATCATTTTCTTTATGATAGTTTTTAGAATCTTATTAGAAGATTCTTCTTGCCCGTTGGATTGAGCGTAATAAGGTGTGGAGTTTACTAACTTAACTCCAAACTCATTCAAGAATTCCTTTACTTGATCTTCGTTCAAGGAAGTTCCGTGATCCACCATCAAAGTTTGTGGAATCCTAAATCTATAAATAATATTATCACGTATAAATTATATGACACTCTTTTGGGTGATCTCCTTTAAAGGTAACGCTTCCACCCACTTAGTGAAAAAGTTTGTCGCAACTATAATAAACGTATGTTGTTTGGACGATGGGGGATAAATCTTCCCTATCAAGTCTATCACCCAACCCTTGAACGACCAAAACTTGATAATAGGTGTCATCTTTCTTGCGGGTGCCCTTTGTATTGGACCATGTTTTTGGCATGCTAGACAACTCTTTGCGTATTGAACACATGATTCTCCCATCTTGGGCCAGAAATATCCATTCCTTATAATTAGCCCTCGCATCTTTTGGCCGGCTTGATGTGCCTCACATATTCCCTCATGCGCCTCAACCATGATTGTTCTAGCTTCTTACAAACTTACACATTTTAACAATACACCATCAGAGCTCTTTTTAAACAACTCCTCATCTATCAACGTATAATTTAGCAAACGTAACTTCATTTTTCTACTACCTCCTTCATTAGGTTCTTTAAGGAACCTTTTAATCCCCGCTCTCCAATCCATTGCATCTTCATCCTCTATGCATTGAACCTCTACCTTTCTTGCCCTTCTTTGGACTACGTGCAGTATTACTCCATATTCACAGGTAGACTCCCAATTTAGCGCCTTCGAATACTCTGATACCGTTTGGGCCAACTCATTTGCTATGTCATTGTATATTCTATTAACACATTGAAACTCTACTTAATCAAATTCTTCCAACAATTCTTGGGCGATTTCGTATTAGCCTATAATGGAACCACTTTGGCATTTATAGTCACCAATCAATTGGTGAATTACCAGTTGAGAATCATCCCTAATAATCACATTCTTTATTTCCATATCTATCATCAATTCTAAACCTACGATTAAGGCTTCGATTAGGCCTGATTGTTAGTACACATCCTATCCAAAGCGAATGCGAACTTGTAACAAATCCCTAAAGGATTTATTAAAGCTATTCATACCCCTGATCCTTTGGAAGTTTTTGATCCATCGAAGTATAAAATCCATGGTTTCAATTCAAATGAATCAATTTCCAACTCAATCTCTTTGGGCATGTCAAGGCATGGATGATTGGCCAGAAAATTAGTCAAAGCCTGATTTTTAACTGCATTTTAGGGTACGTACTTTATTTCGAATTTTGACAATGCTAAAGTCCAAGGGCCTACTCTCTGATGCAAAATAGGACGAGAGAACATGTACTTAAACAAATTTACTTTAGAAATCAAATAAACTGTTACAGGCCGTAGATAGATCCTTAATTTTGTACATGTGAAATATAACGCGAGACATAATTTCTCAATGGCAGAATAATTACATTTACATTTTGTCAATCGTCTACTTAAATAGTAAATCGCCATTTCTTCACCAAATTGGTCTTCTTGTGCGACCATCCAGGCTATCGATCCTTGTTCAGCTGATACATACAACTTCATTGGTCGTCCTTCGATTGGGGACACCAATACCGGTTGATTTGTTAAATATGCCTTCAGGCTTTCAAAAGCCTTTTGATACTCTTCTTTCCAAGCAAATTCGTCTTGACTTTTCAGCTTTAAAAGAGGTAAAAAACTTTCGTTCACCCTACACAATTAGATATAAAGCGTCTTAAAAAGTTTACTTGGCTTAGGAACCTTTGCAACTCTTTTTTATTACTACGGGGTTTAGCCTCTAAAATGGCTTTTGCTTTATTTTTATGGAGTTCAATTCCCCTTTTGTGCACTAGAAAACCAATAAAATTTTCTACATTAACACCGAATGCACATTTTAAGGGATTTAACTTTAGTTTATGCTGCCTCATTTGATCAAATGAACATCTAAGTTGTTCAAAGTTGTCCTCTTCTTTAACGGACTTGACCACAATATCATCTACATAGACTTCTACAAATTTACCTATCATATCATAAAAAATCAAGTTCATCGCTCTTTGATAAGTTGCCCCTACATTTTTTAGACCAAAAGACATGACTACCCACTCAAAACATCCTAAAGATCCAGGGCATCTAAAGGCAGTTTTGTGTATGTCTTCCTTAGCTATGTAAATTTGATTATATCCCGAATACCCATCCATAAAGGAATATATTACGTTCCCAGCAGTCGAGTCTACTAAAGAATCTACCGTAGGCATTGGATATTCATCCTTAGGCGTGGCTAAATTCAAATTCTTGAAATCTATACACACCCTTAACTTGCCATTCTTTTTTTATACTGGTACTATATTAGATAGTCATTCAACATACCTAGCCGTTCTAATAAAACCTGCTTTTAATAATCGCTCTATCTCTTTCTTAATTTCAGGAAGTACATTGGGAACAAAACGCCTAGGAGGTTGCTTATGATGCTTAAAATTTGATTTAGTTGGCAATCTATGTTCTACCAAAGTTCTATCTAAACCAGGCATATGTTCATATTTCCAAGCAAAACAACATTTGTATTCTTTTAATAAAGCGATTAATTTATCACTAACCTCTTGAGTGAGCATTTGGCTAACAAATGTTGGGCGGTCTTCCTCTTCATCACCAATATTCACCTTGATCAGATGGTCCTGTGCTTGAGCATATCCAGGCTTGGTGATCCTCATTGCTTCATCGTCCACATTTCTTGTAGGCGTTTCCTCCTCTAAACAATCCACCTTATTAACTTCTCGGCGAATAGTCTGCTCCATCTTGAACACTGCTAATTTGTTTTCCAGTGTTTTAGCGCTGCTTCTTCTTTCATCACGTTCTTACATTCTTTGCTACAAGCCATTAATTTGGCTTTAAAGGCCTAGATGTCGGCCATTTGCCTATATTGTTGAGAACTCATCTAAAGTTCTTTGATTAGCCTTTTGCCAATCATTGGCTCTTCCAAGGCCACTATGTTTGGCCTCATTTGATTGAACATTTCGGTAAGTGCATCAACTGAAAATAGCTCCTCACTTTGTGCAACAATTTGAGTTTCTTCTCCATCTTAGACCACCATGACAGGCCCATAATTCCCTTCGTACATAAACATTTCTACTGAGTTTGCTTCTGCTACAAAGGGTCTATGATCTGCCTGTACCACTTCTGCTTCTCTTTTGTCATTGCAAAAAACCAAGCATTGGTGAAGCGATGAAGGTATGCAACGACTCCCATGGATCCAATCCCTTCCTAGTAACACATTGTAACTAGTAGGACCGTCTATTACAAAGAAGAATGTAGTCCTGGTGGTCGTTCATACAGTTATGTCAAGTGGTATAACTCATTTAGCTAAAGTTGCTTCCCCATTGAAACTCGTGAGAATAACTTCTGTTGGAATCATATCACTCTCTGCTTTGGCAACCCTCCTCATCATTCTGGACGGAATAGTGTTTATAGTTGCCCCATTATCAATGAGCACTTTTACTACATGTATTCCATTAACTAAAGCCTTCACATACAATGGCCTTAAATGTTTGGTTAACTTCATGGCCGACCTTTTGAAGATAACTTTTTCAGCAACGTCTATTTCTACCTCCTGTTTGTCCTCTGTTGAATTATTTCTTTGGGATAAATCAACATATAACATGTCACACCGAGCTTCTTTTTCTTGGGCTTTTTCTTTCCTCTTTTCTAATGTTTCTTCTCTAGTTACCGAACCTGTGGAAGGAGGCATTATTTTTGAAGGTGACCCATACTTTTCAGAACGAAGTACTCTCTTTTTCCTCTTAGGCGTCTCGTACAGCACATAAAAATCGAAAGAACGCCCGGATGGTTCTCCCAACAAGTCTACTTCACGAACTCCCTCTCTATGTAATTGCTTCAACAGGGTATTGTGCGACACTCCTCTTTTTCTTCTCTCTGCTTCTAGATCAATTTCTTCTTCAATGTTGGTCATACCATCATCTTCTTCCCCATCGTATGCCTCTTTAGAAGTTTCGCCTTCGTCACATTCCAACACACATGTTTCTTCTTCGTTATCCTCCTTTTCTTCCTCTTGTTTTCCTTTACTTTTGAACTCATCGGCTAGTAAATAGTTATTAGCCATGATAGGAGGTAATGTACCAAATTAGATAGTAAGGGGCTGATTCGGATCTTCTTCATCCCTTATGTCTCGCTCAAACCTCAATCTCCCAGACGGACTTTCTGGTAATTTTCCCATTGACTCACCTATACCGGTCTCTTCACTGTCTTCAAGGACATTCTGATCGGCCACTTTGAGAAGTTTAGGCACCTTATGACATGGTAATCTCTATTGTTACCTCATCATTCGTTCATAATTGCGTTGAAAACGCCTCTGTTGACTTCTGGTCATCTCGTTGAAAGGTATCAACCTTCCTGCATTATACTGGAACGAATGCCATACATTTGGTTGGCGAGGCTGTGGCCTAAATGTTCTCCCCTGGTTGATTGGCCTGAACTGCCTCTCCAAAGGCGGTCCCCTATAGAATGATGTACCTCGCCCTCTAAAAGGCTGAGCATTTGGGACAAAATTAGGGCGATGGTGATACTGTCATATCTTTGGTGGTCTTGTATTTACTCCCACTTCTTCTTTACATCTTGCACACAAGACATCTTCATCCATCTTAGGTTCCTTCCCTTTGATACGCTTAAAAAAGCTGGGATGTGGCCTGAGGTCTTCATCTCCATCATCAATCACCAATTTGAATTTTGGCAAATTGTTTTTCAAACCGGTTGTCACCATATTCACCCCAAGTAGCTGTGGGAACGGGTTTTCATCCACTACCATTTTCTTCTTTTCTTCGAACATGATTCATCCTGATTCAATGACATCCTGTTCAACGACATCTTGCGTAAGTTCTCCAAGTAATGCACACATGGTGCGATGACTCAAATCTGTCATTAGCTCGTAATGACTGTGACTGCTCTGACTCTGTCCATCTGTTCGTGGAGAGTTTTGCCGCTCCTCATATCACTCGATCACTGATTGGACTACTCCTTGACCTACTGGTTCCTTATCAGAATTTTTATGAGGCATAATGTCTCACATTTTGTATCTTCACTTACCAAACACCAAGGTCCCACTAGGCGTGCCAAATTGTTTTGCGGGTTTAGTCGCTAACAATTAAAAAAGGGATCAGACGATTGTGCGAGGAACAGATCTCTTGAGAGAAAGTCCCAAAAATGGGTATTTTATTGGCAAACATTTACAATTGGGGACAAACAAAATGCCTCCAAGGGGCGCAAGCACACGAGTACTAAAAGAAGAATTTTAAAATTACACTAAGAAATTGAAATTACATATTCTCTGTTGAAATTTTTTGATTCGGGGTCCTTTCTTCTATGTCTTCACTTCCTTTTATATTCCCTTAGTGACTTATGAGTGATAAAACCGCTTAGAACTACTCCATTTCTCTGTAACTATCCACTTTCTTCATGATGACTGACTTGTTGGGGAGAGGTTATCTTATAACCGTTGCCATTACTCTTGTCTTTTGACTACCCATCTTTGAATCGTGGGGTATGTTGAATTTGTCTAACAACCACTTTCCTAACTGCTAGATTAGATGATCATAACGTCTTAGATTCGTCTAACCCCTGGGTGATTTGGCGATTTGGGCGACGATAGGACTATCGCTCTAGGCGATCATATGGCCACTCATTCGCTCGGCCTCTGGGCGTCTTACAAGTTTGGGCGATGATACTTCTTAGTTCTTGGGCTTCTATTAGATTCATCAACAGGCCTATCTAGGCCTTTATCCTAGACTTCCGAATTTGGCTTCACACCTTGGGCCTTTAATGTTGGGCTGCACTTTTAGTGTGTCAACAACTAGTAATAAATTATTATTGTAAGTAGTAAAGAAATAATGGTATAGTAGTAAATGAACAAAACAAAACATTATTAATAAAGAAACAAAACTATATAATTGGGATAAGATAAAAAGGAAAGTGAGCCTATATAAATGGAAATGGGGAGTATTAATCATTAAAATGGTTAAAACTAAAAAAAAAAAAAAAAAAAAAACCTAACCCATTCCATTACCCCCATCATTTACCCCACCCCATCCTTTGTAATGTTGAAGCTACATTCATGGCGTCACTCAATCTTCCAACCTTTGCTCTTAAACCATAATTTTACTCATTTTCCCTCTTCATTTATCTCTCATTTCACCATCTACGATCCAAATGAAAGAGGACATTTATTACCCTCAATTTTCCCCAACAAATCTCTACAAAAATAAGAACAAACCAAAAAAGTTTCAAGAAAAAAACCTAAAAAAAAAACAAAACATTTGACACTAGAGTAACTGATTTCTTCCATAGAGATTTAACCGCAATATATTTGATATTCATATTCTACTACTCTTTCTCTTTCATATCTAAAATCAATGGAGCATAATTAATCTAGAAAAGAAACATATATGTAGATGGTGTATTTGATTTTGGTTTTGATAAAGTTAATTGGGTTGGATTTAGTTTTGGTTTTGGCAGTGACGGGTGGTTGTCATGGGAGGAGGAGGTGGGGATTGTGTGGTTTTGGTACAGTGGGTGGGGTAGGGAGGGCGCCTTGAGAAAATTGTAGTAGCGTCCCTAATCTTTTCAATTTTTACAGACTTTACCCTAACCTTCATTTTGTGCCTAAGAAGATTTCTAACCATTTATAAATATGTAGTTGGGGTCAATCCGGATAAAAACCGTTCAAAACACCTTTAATTGACTGAAAAAATTAAAAAATGAGGTATTTTGACCATTTTAAAGAGGGGTAATTTCGTTAATTATATATTTCTTCCATCCCATTTATATAGATTTTTTTTTGTTTTTCATACGGATTAAAAAATCTTATTTAATGTTATTGAAAAAACAATTTTTTGCCAAAAACATTCCTAGTTTATCCTCATTTAATTATCAATAACTAGTAGTAAATTATTATTGGAAGCAGTAAAAAAATAATGGTATAGTAGTAAACGAACCAAACAAAACATTATTAATAAAGAAACAAAACTATATAATTGGGATAAGATAAAAAGGAAAGTGAGCCTATATAAATGAAAATGGGGAGTATTAATCATTAAAATGGTTAAAACTCAAAAAGAAAAAAAAAAGAAAAAAACCCTAACCCATTCCATTACCCCCATCACTCACCCCACCCGATCCTTTGTAATGTTGAAGCTACATTCATGGTGTCACTCAATCCTCCAACCTTTGCTCTTAAACCATAATTTTACTCATTTTCCCTCTTTATTTATTTCTCATTTCACCATCTACGACCCAAATGAAAGAGGACATTTATTACCCTCAATTTTCCCAAACAAATCTCTATAAAAATAAGAACAAACCAAAAAAGTTTCAAGAAAAAAACCTAAAAAAAAAACAAAATGTTTGACACTAGAGTAGCTGATTTCTTCCATAGAGATTTAACCGCAATATATTTGATATTCATATTCTACTACTCTTTCTCTTTCACATCTAAAATCAATGGAGCATAAGAAAAGAAACATGTATGTAGAGGGTGTATTTGATTTTGGTTTTGATAAAGTTAATTGGATTGGATTTAGTTTTGGTTTTGGCAGTGACGGGTGGTTGTTGTGGGAGGAGGAGGTGGTGGGGATTGTGTGGTTTTGGTACGGTGGGGTGGGGTGAACATTTCATGTTCCTTTTATTTTTTTATTCTTTGTTTTTTAATTATTTTGAGGGAAATGTATTGTATTTAAAAAAAATGAATGAGGAAAAATATTATATGGACGAAATTGCCCCTTCTTAAAATGGTCAAAATACCTCATTTTGTTATATTTTCAAGTCAATTCACGGTGTTGTGGACGATTTTCGTCTAGATGGACCCCAACTGCATATTTATGAAAGATTAAGGACCTTCGCTTGCACAAAATGAATGTTATGGTAAAGTCTGCAAAAATTGAAAAGGTTAGGGACCCCTAATACAATTTCCCTTTTAATTTGTCATGGTAAGGGTTTGTTTGGATGATTTGGCATATGTCCTCCATGTAGACCCAACCACAGACGAAGTCCATCTAGTCGTGAGTCATTAAGAGGTTAGATAATTTGACTTAGATAATTTTTTAGTTGAACCAAATGCTTTTTTTTATTGAGTAAATAAATTATATTGATCAAAATTTTGAATACAATTACACCTAGTATACTTGAGCATATGAAATAAGACATTATGATGATCTTGCGATCCAAAACAAGTGACATAACGTGAATCAAAACATTACAAATTTGGCTAATTGAATTCACGAAATGCCAAGCTGATGGCCGATTCCAAATTCTTCTGGAGGAGATGAAATCGAATATTTCAATAACAGTACATAACCATGCTGGCTGAACTTCACAGCTTCGGGCACCTTGGAATCTTCAAAGATAAACTTTGATTCTCGGCAAAATTCTTGTGAATAGGTAGCACACTTTTCATTTTGGCATCAAGAGCAAACACCATATCAATGGAATAAGTTGAACGATCACCAATATACAAGGTTAGACATTAAACCCAAAATGCAAATCCCAGTCGAGAAGGTTGTTAAGCTGGAAACGAATCTAAGTTTGATGAAGCAATGCTGGGGATGAGCTTTATATGCATTGGCGAATCCAGCACCCGACGAGCTCCAGCGGCCACCTGTGCTGGATTCGCCGGCATTCAATTTTTTTGGGTCTAATGTATTTATTCTTTGAATATATATCTATGATTTCCAATTTTTGACGAAGGCTTCAGTGGTTCAGTTGGACTGAGTACCTTACAATTAAACCGAAATCTTAGGTTCGACTCTCAAATATAGCAAATTTTTTTGGCAATTATTCTAGGTACAACTTCTCACCATTTTGGAGCATATTGGTATTATAGAAATTGTTGCAATTAGAGGATTCGAACATGTGAACTCCATTGAAATAATAAAGCACTTGACCACTATAGCATTTGTGACATTTTATGTAATAAATTCTATATGTTCTTTTATAAAATAATTAATATATTCCCTCATTGTTTTTAAAACTTTTTAACTAAAATTCGGCCTTTTAAAAGTCATTTTTTTCTGTTAGACCAAAATTATTAACAAATCGAACAAAGAAAGTAAATATTTGGATCAATTTTCAAACTTCAAGTTGTTATTCGATAAAGATTATTAAACTGATAGATAACGCACAACATGTACAATTCGGAAGATCAGCATCGGTCAATGGTCAATGTCCGTCCGGGCTGAACTTTTATGTTGGATACGCCCCTGCTTATATGATGGAACTCCAAACGGGCGGTGAATGGGTGAAGAAATAAACTGTTGCAGCTTATATTCTATCATGGAAACTCAAAAGTATATGTATTATGCCTAAGTAAAAATGATAAACAGGCAAGACCAAAGGTTGGAATTCAAAAAATAAACTGTTTGGGTAAGTTTTTGAATTTTGGCCAAACCAAGTACAAGGAAATTTGAATTCTTTGCCAAAATGGGTAAGCTATGAATGTAAAAGCATGGAAAAGTGCTGTAAACATTGCAAGGTCAGTTTGAAAAATTCAAGTTCTCAAATAAAGGAAGGAGATAATTTGAATGAGTTGCCCAAACAAGTGAAAAACAGCAAGACAAAAACTTGAATCTTCAAGAGTTCAATAAAACCTACTTGATGGTTCCAATATATCAAAAACAACCATGAATCTTCAAGAACATAAACTTCCAAACATCCAAGAAAACTGGATGATTAAAGTGCTTAAGCTATTGGCCGGACTTCAAGTGATAAACTACATTCAAACTTAAACTCGGGGTTGGGAAAATTCGACCAAAGAACATAATCTACCAACAAATAGTTAGTATATATATAGATGCAAAATGGTAATTAATCGTGTCTTTCATTGCTTCAACTTGAGAATTATATAATACAAAGAATGTTTCAAGAATGATCTAGAGAGTACAGCTGTTGGTTAGTTCCTAAAATTGTGGATCATGTTGGGAATCTATTTACAACAAATTGAGTGACACTAATTCAGGTGAAACTGTAATTTAGATAGCAAGGATAAGTAGTTGTTGATTCATCAGTTGAACTGAGCTAATGGATAGCTGATGTGTGTGAATTAATTCTTAACACCCCCTTCAAGCTGGACGGTAATGAGGTAACTCCAAGTTTGACCTTCAAGAAAAGAAATCTTGAGTGAGTTAGGCCTTTGGTTAACAGGTCTGCAATTTGATCCGAGGAAGGCATATATCTCACTTCCAGTTCCTTTGCAAGTACTTTGTCTCTAATAAAATGAATGTCCAATTCTATGTGCTTTGTTCTAGCATAGTACATTGGGTTTGCTGCTAAGGCGCCTACACTAATGTTATCACACCATAAGACTGGAGTAGATGCTTGTAGGAGTTTCAGTTCTTTAAATAATGATTTAATCCAAACTCTGTACTTAACCTTGCAACTACATGTTGTTTCTTTGAATACTAGGCTATTAAGTTGTCTCCTAAGTAAATGCGATAGCCAGTTGTTGATCTTCTATCATCTAGATAGGAGGCCCAATCTACATCTGAGTATCCATTCAGATTTAATCTATCGCTTCTTTGAATCTACAGCCCTTGATTCATTGTTCCTTTAAGGTATCTTAACACTCTCTTCAATGCCTACCAATGTATGGATGTTGGTGATTGCAAAAATTAGCTTAACTTGTTTACATCAAATGTAATGTTTGGCCTGGTGTGTGTAAGGTATTGCAATCTTCCCACTGTAGTTCTGTAAATTAAGGGATCCTTCAACACCTCCCTATTAGTTCTGGACATTGTTTTGCCAGCAAGAATGTGTAGGACAAGGTTTCAAGTTTTGCAACTCAAATTTCTTAAGTAGACAGAAATATATCTTGTTTGTGTAAGATGAAGTCCTGAATCATGCCACAACACTTCAAGTCCAAGAAAGTGATGAAGTTGTCCCATATCTTTCAGTACAAATTTTTTGTTCAATGTATTTATGAATCCTTGCAACAACTCCTTGTCATTTCCTGTCACAACAATGTCATCTCCATAGATAAGTGCAAATATAATCTGCCTTTCATTCTTGAAGTAAAATAGTGATATGTCTATCATTGATTGTTTGGACTTTCAGCTTAAGAATGTTGTTTTCAACTTGTCATACCAGGCTCTAGGTGATTGCTTCAGTCCATAGAGTGTCCTTTCTAGTTTGCATACGTAATTAGGCTTTGATTTGTCTATAAATCCCTCCGGTTGGTTCATATAAACCACATCTTCAAGCTCACCATTCAAGAAGGCATTGTTAATGTCAACTTGCCTGATAGTCAAGTCCTTTGAAACTACCAGAGTGAGTATGATTCTTAAGGTTGATGGTTTAACAACTGGACCAAAAGTTTCATAGAAGTCAATTCTAGGAGCATGATGAAAACCTTTGGCTACCAGTCTTGCTTTGAACCGCTGCACTGATCAATCAGTGTTGTGTTTGACTTTGAAAATCCATTTATTCCCTACTATGTTGTAGGTTGGTAATGTGGGCACAAGTTTCTAGGTTCTAGTTTTTATTAGAGCATTGAACTCTTCTTCCATAGCTTTCTTCCAATCGTTATTCATCATAGAATCTTTTACACTTTTAGGTTTTGAAGGTTTTGGATTGTTTTCAATTGATTTTCCTAAGTAAACCATAGGTTTAAACACCCCAGCCTTTCCTTTAGTGATCATATGATGCTTCATTAGATTTTTTGCTCTTTGTTGAGGTTTCTCTTCAAGCTCATTGTCAACTGGTTGTTGATAACTTTCAAGCCTTTCATCATTCTGAGGCACGACAAGTTCTGTTTCAACATTTTCCTCATTACCATTTCTATCAGGCCATTCAGAGCTATCACCATTGATCATGTTTTCATGCTGACTGTCACTTAAGCTAGAAGGTGAGTGATACTCAACATGAGTTTCTTTAAGATGAGTTGTATCAGTAGGACTTGAAGTAGGAATCGAGTTGCTTAGTTCAAAAAGAAAATGGAAATATGACACCACTATTTCAGGCACTACTGACTTTGATTGGTTTTTGACAAAGAACAAAGACTCAAATGGAAACTCCAATTCTTTGAACACAACATGCCTTAAGATGTATAGTTTTCTTGTTGAGCTCAAGCATTTGTAGCCTTTATAGGATTTACTATAACCAAGAAAAACACATTTTGTGGAGTGAAAGCTAAACTTGTGTCTTTGGTAAGGTCTTAAGCAAGGATAATAGGCATACACAAAGACATTTAATGCTTTATAGTGAGGTTTCTTTTTGTATAAGGCTTGGTAAGGATATTGCATTTTAAGTGTGTGTGTGTAGGCAACCTATTTATGATATGTGTAGCAGTTTGAAAGGATTTCCACCAATATTTTAAGGGCATTTTGGCTAGAGCTAAAAGTGTCATGCCAATTTCAATTGTGTGCCTTTGTTTTCTCTCTATTCTTCCATTTTGGGCTGATGTATAAGGGTGTGGGTGTCTGAATTCGATTCATTCTTGTGCTAGGAAGTTTGAAAAAGTTATACACTCTCCTCCCTAGTCAGCTTGCAGAGTTTTTATTTTGCTAGCCAACTTAGTTTCAACAAGTTTCTTAAATTGAATAAACACATTCAAAGCTTCTGATTTTTGTTTTAAAGGGTAAATCCAAGTAAATCTACTGAAATCATCTAGAAAAAGTTATGTAGTATTTGGAGCTTGAAGTTGAAAGGATAGGTACTTGTCCCCACACATCTGTATATACCAGTTCTAAAGGAGCATGTGAAGAAGACATGGAAAATGGTAGCAAAATAGCTTTGCCAAGTTGGCACGCATTGCAGAATGATTTGATTTCATTTTCTTTCGGTTTCAGATTACAGATTTTGAGCACTTGAGACATCACTTGGCTGCATGGATGTCCAAGCCTCTTGTGCCATACATCAACTTTGGAAATTAAAGACTCTTGATTGGGATCAACAGAGGATAGATTGTAGTAGAATTTATTTTAGAGAACTAACTCCTAAGAGAGTTACTTAGTGTTTTGGTAAGGAAAATCCAGTTGATATATGTTACTTTTTTCTATCGCAAGTATACGATATCGTAACAAGTAATATAATGTACTTTTGAGTCTGGATTATTGTTCCTATCAGGACTATACTTCACACTTAGTCTACTTTTACCTACTCCTATTTGATAAAAAAAGACAAATAAAGAATGATAATAGTTGTGAATATTTTTCTCTGTGAAATAACTACTTTAAACTAATGGAAAGTATGAGAAGATTTCAAACAATGATTGATATTAGATTCAACTATGTAATGAATATTAGGGTAAAACAAGTTCATCTAATACCTTAATTCCTAATTCAACATTCTAACCTAATGAGTGTTCGGTCGAATTCTTCTATTGTATTCAACTTACCCCTTTCGAGTTCTCATTGAGCCTATTTAAAATTCAATATCTCTATGCGAATTACCCTTAGTTAAACGAATTATAGTTCAAAGAATTCCTATAACGACCGCAATAATTAGTATATATATCCCTACATGTTATACTACTTTACCAGATTTTATTATACGTTCTAAGCCTCAAACTCACCTCTCGATTCGTAAGAAACTCAAGTAATCATTAAATTATTGGCCACATAATTCAAAACATTAATCTCATAACAAAATCAACACATAAAAGAATATACTACATAAATCTTTGAAGTAAAGAACCAATGATCGCAAAAAGATTACATTGGCTACCCTAATTTAAAGTCTACACATAATGTAAAAGGAAAAATAAATAAACATCTTTGAGTACATCACCAGATTAATTGAATAAAGATATGGAAAAGAATCAACTCTTACACCAAGGTCTTTTTTCGCTTCCAATCTTCACTTTAAACTTGAATTCCGTGATGAATTTCTTCTCTTGTTTTAACTCTTCTATCTCTTGTTGTATTTTTTTTTTTGTGGAACCCCTAATTCGTGCCTTCTTTAGTCTATTTATAGTTCCCCATATGCGACGCCTAGGCACCACGATTCTTGTCCTGGTAGCACCTGGGTGCTATGGCTAGGCACTACCTTGCTAAAATAAATATGTTGTTGGGTAAAATACAGCAATTGGGTGCTGTGTTGCCGTTCCACTATACTTTTGTTTCAGTATTTTTATCTTAGATTTTTTCCTAATATCTGATTAAGGCGATTCAAAATGTGTTGAAAAGATAACTTAAAAGAGCTACAACTTTGCTAGAAATAACTCTTTTTCAATTCGAACGTTTACTGAGCAAAAAATGAGTTTCAATCTCCAACTAAAAACTTGGACATCCTTGTGCGGTTGAAAATTGATTTGTTTTCACTCCTTTTGATCTTTAGTTATATCCATTTGTCCCCTAACATTCTCGAATCTTCGTCATGAGCTTCGACACAACTTTTGAGTATTTACACTTTAGCCCCCAAAATTTAGATCAAGTCATTTTTCACTTCTTTCTTTCAATTTCACTTCCATTCATTGAGTTTCATCTAATAACAAATTGTATAATAAATTAGGCTATAATTCCATTAAAAGAATTACGAAATATCAATATTTTGGGGCCCAAATAAGTGTATAAAATACAATTATCAATACAACCATTCCTTAAACTTCCCTTGCAGCATTACTTCCCTCGTTGACTTGTCATTGACAAAACATCGGTTAGAATGAAATTCCATATAAACTTGATTGTCAAATGTTAATTGTGAAACAATAATAAGGTTTTTCTTAATCTCAGGAACATGAAGCAGTTTATTCAGCACCAATGTTGGAATGTGTGTGATTCCAAAATGTGAAATATGTAACTTATTTCCATTCCCAACCATGATTTTTTCCTTACCAGTATACTTGTTGGTTGAAGTGATGTTTCCTTTGTTAGCAGTGATGTGGTTACTAGCTCATGTGTCTGCAAACCAAGTTAGATCATTCAGTGTGCTGGGAGATGCTACGAGGGCAGTAGGTGAAGAGTTATAGCTGACCCTCTGGTTTGGTGGTGTTCTAGTATATCTCTCATCATACCTGAAATTGCAAATGTTTGCTTCGTGTCCAATTTTTCCACGCACTTGACAAATAGGTTTGTCACCACCATATAAGTTTCCTTCTCCGTTTCTACCTCATTTTCCATTTCTGAAGGAGATAAAAGTTGCAAATTTTCCACCCATGCTTGGCCTGTAGAATCTGAAATGATGATGATTGGAACCTGATCTTTGAGAAAGACTAGTTGATGTTTAGTCAATGTTGATCCCTGCTATCTCACTTCTTACTTAGTTGAGGTGTTTAAGTCTACTTTCATAAGTCATGAGTGTTGATTGAAGTTTCCCCCAAGAGATGTGATCCCTATTGTTAATTTAGACAACGATTGGTGTGTATTCTTCATCCAAACCGGCCAAGACCTAAGTAACCAAGTCTGTGTGAGGAACAGCTTTGCCAGCAATTTCAAGGTTATCTGCAAATTGCTTCACTTTGTTTAGATATTTATCAATTCTCATGGCTCTTTTCCTTGATTTTGAAAGTTCACTAGTAAGGAAGGTGATCTTTGACCTGTTTTGAACACCATAACTCTCTTCAATAGCAGTCCATAGTTCATTCGAGTTTGTTGTACCCATGACTCTCATAGGTATGTCAGGAGTCATTGAGGAATAGAACCATCCCATTGATAACTGGTCTGTTGACATCCATTGGCCATGTTCAGGATTCTTGATCATTTCAACACTGGTTCCTACTTCACCAGTGACTTGGGTACCAATGAATTCTTGAGGACACACATTTGTCCCTAAAATATACCATTCAAGATTGTGCCGACGAATGATTGGCATAATCATATTTTTCAACAGCAAAAAGTTGTTCTTATCAGGCTTTAATGACACAACTTGGGTCAGTGATGAGTGTGTTTGGCACATGAATTTTGTACCATTGGAGCCTCATTTGCTTGATTAATATGTTGATTATCGAACGAATTTAATGTGTTTGCTAGTGTTTTGGTTGAAGGAATGATGAAAGGATGAAAAAGAGTTTTTGAAGCAAAATAAACAAAGAAGGAAGCAGGAATTTAGCGCTCAAGCGCCCGGAAATAGCGTCCAAGCGCCGGAAAACAAAATTGGACAAAATTCAACAGTAGTGTAGCGCTCAAGCATTACACATGTAGCACTCAAGCGCTGAGGGTAGCGCTCAAGCGCTACTCTGGTCCGTTTCGCGGCGCTCAAGCACTGCAACCTAGCGCTCAAGCGCTGCAACGCGAAGAAAATTAGGTTTTTTTTGGGCTACGAAAAAGCCCACAAAAAGGACTCCAAATTGGCCAAGGATGTATGAGAAGTATAAATAGGCTAAGAGAGGCACGAAATAGGGGTTCCACACCTTGCAAAATAGAGAGAAAAACACAAGATAAACGTGGAATTTGCGAGAAGACTTACATCAAGGATTCGAATCAAAATCAAGAATTGGAAGCGGAAGAAGATCTTGGTGCAAGAAACAATTCTTTTCCAACTTTTGTATCATTTAAATCCGGCGATGTATTCAACTTTTGTCATTTATTTCATTGCTTTGATTATGAGTAGCTAATTTATTTATTAGGGCGAACAATGTAATCTCTTGAAACCCTTAGTTATTAAATTCATGAATTTCTGAGTTTTATTCTTCCATGTGTTGATTTTATTATGAGTGCAATGCTTTAAATTATCTGGCCAATAATTTGATGATCTATTGAGTTTCTTACGAGTCGAGAGGTGAGTTTGAAACTTAGAACGTGTAATAAAATCTGGTAACGAGGTATAACGTGTAGAGATACATATACTAAGTGCTGCGGTCATTATATGAATTCCTAGTGCCTTAATTCGTTTAACTAAGGAGAATTTGCATAGAGATATGGAATTGATTTAGTTAAATAGGCTCAATGAGAACTCGAGAGGGGTAAATTGAATACCGTAGGAGAATTCGACCGAACACTGCATTAGGCTAGAATCTTGAATTGATAACTAAGGTGATCATTAGGCGAAATTGTTCTGCCCTAATACTTCTCGCATATTTGAACCTTTGATTTGTGTGTTTCCAATATTCTTTCATCAATTGTCATTCTTTCTAGGAATTTAGTTTTTCATAGACATCCACATTCATCATAATCTGAATTTAGAGTTTGTTTAATTTCATCAAATAGTAGTAGGAGAAATATATCCAATACTAAAGTATAGTCTTCGTGGGAACGATAATCCGGACTCTTAGGTCCACTATATTACTTGTTCGATATCGTACACTTGTGATATAAAAATACGCAACAAGTTTTTGGCGGCGTTGCCGGGGACTATTTACTTTTAGTTTGGATTTATTTTTGTTTACTGTTGTTTGATTTGTTCACTCTCTTTTATTTATTCATTATTGTCTCCTTTTCTATTTTAGTGTGTTTTGTTTTTATTTTTCTTTACAGAAAACGGTGTTCATTGCATGCTCCGTGCCCAAGGCGACACACCTGAACCGTTTGACTCGGAGATAGAACGCACCTTTCGATAGAGACGCAAGGAACACAAACAAAAACAGCAACATCAAATGGCGGATGATCAGAACATTCCAGTTCAAATTCAGTCAATAGGACAAGCTGCGGCTAGAGCAGCTGCACCACCAAATCAGCCACAGGGGCAAAGGGAAATAAATGAAGGAGATTTACCCGTTGCCATGTTCTTGACACCAGTTGCTTCACCTGCGCGGTCTAGTATTGTGTACCCAGATTTTGGAGTCAACAATTTTCTGATAAGAGCAGAATGGATAAATCTGATGAGCAACACTCTTCAATTCTACGGGTTGCCCAATGAGAATCCAAATACACACTTAGATAGATTTCTCCGAAACTACCAGAACTTCTATGCCCCGGGGGTCAATGAAGATGCCATCAAATTGCGGTTATTTCCTTACACACTTCGAGATGTCGCATTGGAGTGGTTAGATGCTGAACCTCATGCAAGTATATCAACTTGGGAAGATCTCACCAGAAAATTTTGCAACAAATTCTTCCCACATGCTAAAGTAGCCAAATTGAGGATGGAGATCCAAACCTTCCAACAACATGATGGAGAGAGCTTTAACGATGCATGGAACCGATTCAAAGGGCTAATGCGAAGATGCCCAAATCACGGAATTCCAAATGGAGATCAGGTGCGGTACTTTTACTCAGGACTCTCACCAATGTCGAGAGCTCAGGTAGATTGTTCTGCGGGAGGATCAGTCATGGGAAAATTAGTACAAGAAGCACTGGATTTGTTTGAGCTCATTGCTACCTCGCACTCAATGTTTCTTCAGAAAGAGTAGCACCACCTCGAGCACCTGGAGTGTATGAAATGGATCACCCTACATCCACTAATGCCCAAATTGCAGCATTGACAAAGCAGGTGGAACTGTTAGTGAAGGCACAGACGAGAGGAGCACATGCTGTAATAAGTAGTCCAACTTGCGAAAATTGTGGAGCTAATCATGCAACAGAGAGCTGTATGTACATGGGTTTTCCAGAGGAACATGTCAACTTCATTCAAAATGGATCCCGCAATTTTAACCCATATTCTCAGACTTACAATCCATGATGGAAACACCACCCAAATTTCAGATGGTCTGAAAATCAGTCAGGACAGGTTCCAAATAATGCTCAGCAGGAGAACAAACCAAGTTTGGGGGAGATGTTTCATCAATATGTGCAGAAAACAGACAAAGTATTCCAACAGATTGATACTAATTTCCAAAATCAGCAAGCATCCATCAAGAGGTTGGAGATACAGATTTGTCAGATAGCTCAACAACTTTCAGAACGTCCACATGCATCATTACCAGGTAATACATTGACGAATCCTAAAGAGCAAGTGATGGCAATAGAGGTAATGGAAAACGATCCACCCAAGGCTCCTGTAAAGGTTAAAGCATATGTACCTCCACTTCCATTCCCCCAAAGACTTCGAAAGAAATCAATAGAGAAAAATCTTCATGCTATCACTACAAGGAGCGGAGCACAAGTACCAGAGATTACTGTGAAACAACTAGAAAGAAAAGAAGATTGGGAAGGTGTTGATGAAACTATAATGGAAGAAAAATCTACACCCACATCAATTGAGAACAAAGAAAGTATAGAGGCATTCACTACCAATGCACCAAGTCCAGTCAAAGCTTACGTTCCTCCCATACCCTTTCCTCAAAGGCTCAAAAAGAACAAACCAGATACAAAATTTGATAATTTCCTTGAGGTTCTCAAGAAACTTCAGATCAATATTCCGCTGATTGATGCAATATCACAAATTCCAAGCTACACAAAATTCTTGAAGGAGATGTTGACAAAGAAGAGAAAGCTTCCTGAGTTTGAAGTTGTAGCATTAACAGAGGAAAGTAGTGCAAGAGTGTTAAACAAATTGCCTCCCAAGTTGAAAGATCCAGGGATTTTTTCTTTGCCAATTTCAATTGGGAATTCATGTACAATTGCTGCATTATGTGATACAGGTGCTAGTGTAAATCTAATGTCATATTCTGTTTACAGGAAATTGGGATTGGGCGAAGTCAAACCAACATCAATAAAGCTACAATTAGCTGATACTACAATTTCAAAGCCACTTGGCAAAGTTGAGGATGTGCTCGTAAAAGTAGGAAATTTAATATTTCTAGTGGATTTCATTGTATTGGACACACCAGAAAATCGAGACATTCCAATTATACTGGGTAGGCCATTCCTAGCAACGGGTCGGACTCTAATTGACATGGAGAAGGGTGAGCTAATATTGAGGGTGGAGGACAAGCAAGAGATATTTAATATTTATACCCCACTTGAGACACCTTCCAAGAACAGTCTTTGCTGTGGAATTGATGAAAAACCTCCTGATCAACGAAGCTGTAAGAATAGAAGACCAAATTTTGGTGGACTTCTTGGTAGAGATGAAAATGGAAATATCAAAATATGGAGAGCACAAAAAGGGTGTTTGAATGAAAATTGCACAACGTGTCATGATGACATAAAATGGTTCGAGCCACCATGATCAAACATGTCATGGGACACAGTCTAGCTAAAGACTATAAAGAAGCACTTCTTGGGAGGCAACCCAAGTTCTATCCTTTGTTTTTATTATCTCGTCTTTATTTTTAGTTCGTTTATTCATTTGTTTATCTTACTTGTGTTATTCTATCTCCCTTGGTGAATTGTACACAAAAACTCAAGTGTGGGGGTGAGCACAAGAGATATGGAGATTGACGTTCTACTCATCATGAGACATAAGCTTTTACCGATTAGAGGGTCAATCTGAGTTTTCAATGACACTTAGTATCTTCTCAGGTAAGTCCCCCGTTCTATTCTTCTTTTTAACATTGGGGACAATGTTTATATTAAGTTTGGGGGCATTTTCTTTAGTTTACGCATTTTTTTTTGGCTTATGTGTTTTTTTTTGTGATTGTGTGATTGATTTGTGTGCTTTATAAAAAAAATCTGCATTTTCTTTATGAATTTACAACTTTTGTGTGCTTGTGTGAGTTGGATAGTCGTGCATCCATGATGAATATAGCTGAGAAAATGAATTAGTTTGTGAATGATGATAAATTATGTGCTTGAGTCGTAATTTTTGTTTATCCATGACAAATGTGAAGATTTTGATGCACTGAATTGAGGTATAGCGTTGTACACGAACATGAGGTTCACATGCTTAAGTTAGAGACATGACCTAGAGGCTTAACCCCATATTTCACGATTCACCAAATCCTTTGACTAAACTATATTTGGAACATTTTAACTGGTGAAGGAAATGGTTTAGGATTGTGATGATTCCGTGCTTGTTATAAAATTTGTGTGGAGTGTTTCGACTCTCTAGTGGATGCTTCATGATGACCGTATGCTAGGAATCTAACCCCCTGCTATTGTGTTCTGAGTTAAAAAAAAAACTGCTCTAATTTAGCTTATGTCTCACGCCGGCACCTTTTTGACTCGAGTGATTAAGTCAGCAGGGTATCTTATGACCTGGTACCCTTTTGGCATTCAAAAGTTGGGGAGTTACCGACTAAAAGCTCGCTACATGGGTCAAGAAGAGAAATATGGGTGAGGTTAATAAAGGGCTAACAAAAATGGAATATTTTGATGTTTGTTTTCGGGGCTTTAGATAACTAGTGGGTTTGAATCACTTAGCGTAAGCTAGTTTGTTGAACACTCACTTTTGGGAGGATCATCACATGAATAGACTATTGATATTGTCAGTTAAATGAATCCAAATTGGAGAGGTGTAAGGACATAAAAGAATGAAACTGAGCTTAGGAATACACCATTGGGAGAGCATAAAAGAAAACAAGTTTGGGGGTGTGTGAATCTAACGAGCGATGTAAGGAAAGAATAGTCCATTCGGGATGGGAACTGAACCAAATTGTGAATGTCAACGCTATACTTGATTTACACACACACACACACACACGTTTGCATGGGATAAGTGAAAATTGACTCTTGTTATATAATTTTGAAGTCATTCATAGATGTGATACATTGATCTCAGTCCTGAGTAACGACAGGCTATCTAACTAAGTTGGGTGCTGTGTTCTCTTTTAGTTTATTTTCTTTGTGTATGAGTTTGCTCGAGGACTAGCAAAATGTTAAGTTTGGGGGTATTTGATGAGTGTGTTTGGCACATGAATTTTGTACCATTGGAGCCTCATTTGCTTGATTAATATGTTGATTATCGAACGAATTTAATGTGTTTGCTAGTGTTTTGGTTGAAGGAATGATGAAAGGATGAAAAAGAGTTTTTGAAGCAAAATAAACAAAGAAGGAAGCAGGAATTTGGCGCTCAAGCGCCCGGAAATAGCGCCCAAGCGCCGGAAAACAAAATTGGACAAAATTCAACAGCAATGTAGCGCTCAAGCGCTACTCTGGTCCGTTTCGCGGCGCTCAAGCGCTGCAACCTAGCGCTCAAGCGCCGCGCCGCGAAGAAAATTAGGTTTTTTTGGGCTACGAAAAAGCCCACAAAAAGGACTCCAAATTGGCCAAGGATGTATGAGAAGTATAAATAGGCTAAGAGAGGCACGAAATAGGGGTTCCACACCTTGCAAAATAGAGGGAAAAACACAAGATAAACGTGGAATTTGCGAGAAGACTTACATCAAGGATTCGAATCAAAATCAAGAATTGGAAGCGGAAGAAGATCTTGGTGCAAGAAACAATTCTCTTCCAACTTTTGTATCATTTAAATCCGGCGATGTATTCAACTTTTGTCATTTATTTCATTGCATTGATTATGAGTAACTAATTTATTTATTAGGGCGAACAATGTAATCTCTTGAAACCCTTAGTTATTAAATTCATGAATTTCTGAGTTTTATTCTTTCATGTGTTGATTTTATTATGAGTGCAATGCTTTAAATTATCTGGCCAATAATTTGATGATCTATTGAGTTTCTTACGAGTCGAGAGGTGAGTTTGAAACTTAGAACGTGTAATAAAATCCGGTAACGAGGTATAACGTGTAGAGATACCTATACTAAGTGATGCGGTCGTTATATGAATTCCTAGTGCCTTAATTCGTTTAACTAAGGAGAATTTGCATAGAGATATGGAATTGATTTAGTTAAATAGGTTCAATGAGAACTCGAGATGGGTAAATTGAATACCGTAGGAGAATTCGACCGAACACTGCATTAGGCTAGAATCTTGAATTGATAACTAAGGTGATCATTAGGCGAAATTGTTCTGCCCTAATACTTCTCGCATATTTGAACCTTTGATTTGTGTGTTTCCAATATTCTTTCATCAATTGTCATTCTTTCTAGGAATTTAGTTTTTCATAGACATCCACATTCATCATAATCTGAATTTAGAGTTTGTTTAATTTCATCAAATAGTAGTAGGAGAAATATATCCAATACTAAAGTATAGTCTTCGTGGGAACGATAATCCGGACTCGTAGGTCCACTATATTACTTGTTCGATATCGTACATTTGCGATATAAAAATACGCAACAGTCAGGTTAGCACCAAAGGATGAGAGATGGCTGCTTCCTTGCATGGGAGCACCTGTGCTGCTTGAAATTGATGCAGGAACAGAGATGGGATTATTGTTTTGTGGTATGTTATCGGCGTTGGCCATGGATATATTTGCAAAATGGTAATCAACCGTATCTTTCATTGCTTTAGCTTGAGAATTGCACAATACAAAGAATGTTTCAATGATCTAGACAATACAGTTGTTAGTTAGTTCCTAAAATTGTGGATCGTGTTGGGAATCCATTTACAACAAATTGAGTGGCACTAATTCAGGTGAGACGATGATTTAGATAGCAAGGATAAGTAGCTGTTAATTGATTGGTTGAGCTAGAGCTAATGGATAGCTAATGTGTGTGAATTAACTCTTAAAAAAATTGAACCTAGATCGCAGCTGACCAATACATTGCACCAGCCGAACTCACCAGAAACTATAACAAATTCACAACAACCCCTAATTAAGGCTAGAATCGAACATCACCAAGAAACTGGGCAAAACTCTTATTGAAACTGAAATGCTCTTATAATAGTGTGTTGTGAGAAAATAACAGATCAAGTGCAATGTGAAGTAATTACTTTCAATGAGCTTCCAAATAGAACTTCGATTAAAACTCGTCAAGTAAATTTGAATAGGATTCAACAATTGTATTTCAAATAGAATTTTTCTTAATGTGTATTTTAATTAAAACTCTCAATTATGTTCAACAAAAAATTCGGGTCACACCTAGCTAACAATCTTCACCTTAACACGAATTCTACTGTAATGAACAAAATTTAAAAAATTCTCCACCTAAAGACAAATTTCACTACAAAGAATAAACTTGAACTTTTCAATGAAAAATATAGACGAACTTCTTCATCGACATTCCAACTGAGAATATTCTCCACCTCTACTATCTCAACTAGGGGCAAAAGTGATCTAATGATCACCAAACAAGGCTCCACGTAACAGAATCACATCTGAATATATCAAAGGAAGGATCTTGGCTAGAATAAACACTCTTAACCGCATTCAAACCATCAACAAAATTAGCAGAATTGTACATATATGGAACTTTATGGCAAAAAATGGGTTTATTTCTAGCAATTGAGTATGATGACACCGTCGATAATGATAACAAGACAGATTTACCAATATCTTCAAAATTCACTAAAATATACTTAAACGAAGACCTCAAATTAGACTTCAACGGTCCAGAAGTAAACTCTAAATCTAGAGTTTAGATTGAAGTTGGTTAAGATAAAAAATGATAGTAAATAGTAGTATCTGTGGGACGATATGTGAACTTAGATATTTACTTTATTAATTGCACTTACGGAATTAAACAATTTGTGTTGGTTCAATATCAATGTAGTGGAGATTGATTCCCATGCCTCAAGAAGGATTTCAACTTTGTTCCACACTTCCACAGGTTATTCTAGGTGATATTGTTTTTTATGCTAGATACAGGGTATGGTTTGTGTTACTTTATTCTTTGCGAGATGAATAAGGTAGCTTGCATCTCCGTTCGCTTTTAATTTCTATGTTCAATGATGGATTGATTGTTAGCCTTATGCCCAGTGTTCCAATTGTTTAATTTATTCTTGGACTCAATATTGTTTCAAATGTACCATCCAAACGGAATTTCTGTCTACATCCATTGCTATTAATAACAAAAATGTTTGATATTGATATGTGACTTTTAAGTCACCAACTACTAAAGTTAGATTTGGAACACACACAAGTTCAAGAATCAATTATTTTCTTAAACCCATATTATACAGAGAAAATTGCAGCCACAGTACCAAACCTTTGAACACTGATTTTTTTTTTTGGACAGAATACATGTTCCAGTGAAACCGGCTTCAATTCAATTTTGAATATTGTACAAGAAATAAAACTTCCACGATCCCATCGAGAAAGCTCGGTTTCTTACAGGCCAATCTTCAGCCATTAGCCAACAGAGGTAGGGATGTCAACGAGTCGAGCCCGAGCTTTTTTGGGCCTGAGCCGAGCCGAGCCCGACCAAAAAAAATGAGGCTTGGCCCGAGCTTTTGACCCGAGCCCGAGCCGGCTCAGGTTTTTTTTTTTTTTTTTTTGTGGCACCTTATAAGCTTATGTCGGATAACATGTTAGATTTATAAATGAGTAACTATCCATTATAACAAAGTAAGAAATCTTTTTAATGATCGATTTAAATTTTCTTACAAATTTTAGTAACCATTGATGAAATTAGCTAAATTTTTAAATGTAATTAAGCAATATATATCACTAATAATTTCACTTAATATAGAATAATAAACATTTGTGTAAATGAGAAAATGCTTACTTTAAATATTTAGGTACTTAGAGTTTTAGAGAAATGAAAACAGTAAAAAACTAATAATACAATAAATATTAAACAAACAAATATCACTCATTTTTCAAAATAATCTATGTGATACATTATGAGATAAATTTGTCACTTATAATTAGTTTATTAGTTTCATGATGAGTGGAATAAGTTAACAATTTTTGGTTTTTTTTTTTTTTTTGCGGGCCGGCCCAGCTCGGGCTTTTTTCCGAGCCGAGCCGAGCCCGAGCCGTGCGAACCGCCGAGCTTTTTTGCCATCCCTAAACAGAGGATATTGCGAGACTTTCAGATATTGGTGTGAATCAATGCCAAAAAAAAAAAAAAAAATGGAGCCAGAATTGGATATTGTATTAAGTCGAACATTCAAAATGTCAAATTACACCTCTTAGAATGGGCCAACCTTTCCTTAAAATGTCATTGATCTTGGCATCAATATGCCTTTGCATTCTTGGTGGGCAAAGCTCAGCTGCATATCCATTAAGTTTTGCTGCAAGGTTAGATCTCTCAAGCTCTTCTGCAGGCAAGTTCCCAATCAACTGAAGAAGGAATGGATTCCGTTTGAGCTCAAATTTCTGGAGATCAACATAAAAGAGTTTGTCACTCCCATTATTACCCTAAAGAATAGTAAGATAATTTGACCCTCAAGGATAGGACTGGGGGAGGGGCCTTTTTGCCAAAACCAAAGCCAGAAGAAAACGGCTGGTTCGGGTTCAAATTTCTGGAGATCAACATAAAAGAGTTTGTCACTCCCATTATTACCCTAAAGAATAGTAAGATAATTTGACCCTCAAGGATAGGACTGGGGGAGGGGCCTTTTTGCCAAAACCAAAGCCAGAAGAAAACGGCTGGTTCGGGTTGGTTCTTGTAAGCAGAAATGCATCAGTCTGAATACCAAATAATAAGGCATGTGCCACATTAATGAATAACATGCTTAAAAGGAAGCTTTCAGATAAGGTGCAGGAAGAACTTCGGGTTAATAACCCCAATGGTCACTGAACTTTGCAAAAAGTTTTCAAAGGGTCACTGAACTTTAAAAATCACCCAAGTCATCCCTGAACTTTGCAAAAGGTTTCACGGGGTCATTAAACTTTAAAAATCACTACATTCATCACTAAACTTTGCAAAATATTTCCACGGGGTCACTGAACTTTGCAAAAAGTTTCCCAGATGTGACGAATGAGGTGATTTTTAAAGTTTAGTGACTTGGTGGAAACCTTTTGCAAAGTTTAGTGATGATTTGAGTGATTTTTAAAGTTCAGTGACCTCGTGGAAAACTTTTTGCAAAGTTCAGTGGCCATAGGTTATTAACCCAAGAACTTCTGATATGATATATACTACAGTTATCACTTCACCACATATAAAGCCAACTTTAATCTCTTTTAAAGTAAAAAATACCAATCCATTGAACTTTGAATCATGACCATAATAGTTGTAAGATGTTTCAAATGAAGGTATAAGGGATACCAAACCTGATGTTCGGGCTCTGCAGGGTAAAATGTTCCCAGCTGTTGAATTTGTGTGGTCACCACACTGATCTTTGACCTTGTTTGCTCCCTTTCTTTACTCTGAGCAGCCAGTCCAGACTCTTCAGTTCCATTAGTAAATATTATAGACCTGATCCAGGTAGAACGATTTACTTTGTAAGCGTGAATTTCAACTTTCATTTCAAGTACGTGTGCACTTTAATTCAAGAACTACTGTAGATAACCAGCACCTGTATTGATTCCCCACATCAGGCCCTTGCCCAAATACTTGCCTAGAATCATGACTAGTCCAGAACACCTCCAATAGTTGTCTAAAACTAATACTCCTGGGATCATATTCAATCTGCATAACAAAATGAGACTACATCATATTATATATGCATAACAGTCCAAAACACATTTGCAGGGAAAAAACGATCTCCTACAAGAACATAACTATGTCCTTAAATGAAATTTTAGATTACACAACAGTTCACTGCTGCAATAGAATATGCAACTCTGGTTATCAGCTATTTATTGGCCATATAGAGTGCTGAGGTGGGCACAGCCTCTATTGTAGGCAATAAAGGCATTCAAACAACTATGTCCACATATAAACAGAAGACACGATTCCAAGATACCCTATTCCAGTTCTTCCGCAGACACTGTTGACAGCCTGGCAGACATAGGTTAATTAGACTCGTGTAATGCAAGTTCAGCTACACCATCATTTATCAGAGAATGGTAATCGCCTCAGATGACCTAGGTCATTTTTACCCGCATACGCTGATGTCTTCTGTGAAGAATAATAGCTTAGCTTATGATAACCTTCTAAAAATATCGCAAATAGTTTGTTTCGAAGAAAATCGCAACTTTCTAAACAATTTTTAATGCATCGACCACTCAAAATAGCTGATTTATTTTTTTATTTTTATTTTTTTTGGTTAAGTGCTTACTAGCTGTTAAAATTTCAATTAGACACAATGTGGCGAGGTGCATTTCTTGAGCTTTTTTCTGTTCGAGGCGCAGGACTTCACTGAAGTCTGCGCTTGTATGAGATTGAGACTTAAAAAACCAAAAGCGAAAGAGAAGGGCATGATATAATTCCTAAAATTATCTTTGGTTGATCTAAGAGATTGTTATTCTGCTGAAGTTGTCAAAACATATGCACTTATAGACATTCTGTGTTTCACCTCAATGTGTTTACCTCTCATTCTGTGCTTTGCACTTAAGCCCAGGGAGGCCTTGGTGACTCTGCAGTTTTTGCATTTAATATCTCTTTTGAGTGTTTCAAAAAAATTTAAACAAGAGTTTATTACAAACCAAAAATAAAAAAGCTCCACGAGAGGACCCTCAGTCCTTTCATGGCATGACTTATAGAAGCCCAATTGAGATTAATGTTTACACTAGATAATAAAATGTATCTGGTTATTGTTCTGTTGCAGGAAATAGGTGAGTAAAATCCCTCTCAAACTCTGCTGAATAGACCATGCAAGAACAAAGATTTCATGAGAACTCAACAAAAAACGTAAATTAGATGAGGCATAAGAAATTACTTGTCAAGTTTCTTATTGTGATACAAATATCAATGCATTTGAAAATCCACTGCAATATATATTAAGAAAACATTTAAGAACAAACTAAAATCATATATTTGGCTTTTCTATAGAGGGAAGGAAGAACACAATGTAGCTGGCTTACAATTAAAATTTTGAAGTGTATAGTCCCACGGGTCTCCAAATGTGTTATTTCTCAATTCAAATTTGGTGTAAAAAATCCTCTGGAGATGTTAATCACTAGCTATCTAGGAATCTGCGTTGGAAGCTTCACACAGTTCCAGAAGAAATGGCAATCAAGCTTCAGAAAATTTATTGAGAAATGGAAGAGCCAAGCAGGCCATGCATCTTCCATGTTTTGACAAGTTCTTGATTTTCACAAATAAATATTGTATCCCTTTCACACAGTACTTCAAGAAAATATAGGATGAAACTATTCTTGGTCCTAACTTGTTGAGATAGGTGTGTATTTGAAAATGGGAAATATCCAACTTGGGTCTTTGTTTATAAATTCATGGAAAGTAGATGTATCGTGTGTTAGGAATGTGTCCTTAAAGAAGAAACACGTGTTAACAAAAAGGATAATTGAATGAGATTTATTATCCTTTAAATGCAATTCTATATATAATTAGTTGCTTTGAGATATCAATGGAATCCTTGATATATTATTGGAATATATCACTCAATAAATCTCATGGACAGACAAAATATTTAAACGAGCCTAATGAATGTGATCGTGAAATCTATGTACATAGTAGTTCGAATAAAACTCAGACTTTAATCTAATGATTTTGATAGAACACAGGAATGTCAACATGTAATCGTTGAGGTTAACATTTTCTACTTTAGATTATTAATGGCGGTTTATAGGGCAATACATAGTAATTAAAAGGTCAAGGACAAAGTAAAATAACTATATTAAGTAAATGTAGTTTTCATATAATAGAGCACAATCATATTTCTATAGTGAAGTTGATACATGATTAATAAGCATTTGGTGAATAGGAACAAGAACGTGCGTGTTAATAAATCTTACAGCAACTAGGTTTGTTATGGGTCCTAAGGTCCATGACCAAGCTACTAGTGGTTATTTACTCGTAACTGCATGTTAGCAAATTTTTTAGAGTCTCCTAGCACTACTAATTTTGGAAAATTGATTTAAATTAATTAAAAGTGTGCATATCCAAATCCAAAATGTTAATAAAATAATATTAATTGGATCCAAACATATTCTAAGTTTGGCTAAGATATTCTTATTTGGAACGCCGAATAAACTATCTTTCAAAAAAACGTTTCTATGTGCTTCTGCAGCAGATTTTCAATACCAAAACAACACACCCTAAACTTGGCCAGAGACAGATTAAGTTCAGATGTGAGACTCTTCTTGATCCCATCCCCTTTTTCCTGACCTAACAAGATCTGTACCATTTATAATTTGTGGACAAAACACATCTTGTTGAATCACCTCGTCTAAAAGCTTAAATTTCTATAGAAGTAACTAAATTATTTATTTAAATTATGTCTTCAATACTCCCAATTCCTCATGTGCAAGCAAATTTATCTGTTCATCAAAGGGTTAATTTCACAAACGGTCACTGAACTTACCTAAAAATTACAAAATGGTCATTGAAGTTTAAAACTGCAGAAACGGTCACTGAATTTTCATGCGATTTTACAAACGGTCACTGAAGTTTTAATTTGTTTCACAAACGGCCACTGAGAACCGTTATGATTTTAATTCAAACTTAAAGGACCAAAACACATGGACATAGAAGTTTGACCACCTCAAGTACAAATTTCTTTTAAACAAGAATACACTATATTTTTATGCGAACTAAAATAAATAAAAAGCTAGGAAATCTATGCAAGATCACACAAAAACATAGAAAAATATTATATCTCATATATAAATTTATGGTCTTGTACGTATATAGGAGGAACAAGAATTAAAATATCACTTTTACAATTTCCATCTAATTTACTTCAAATGTGATACTTAATAGCAAGAAATTTGCACTTGAGGTGGTCAAGCTTATATGTCTACATGTTTCGATCCTTTAAGTTTGAATTAAAATCAGTCCTTCAATGACCGTTTGTAAAACAAATTAAAACTTCAGTGACCGTTTCTACAAGTTTTAAACTTTAGTAACCGTTTTGTAATTTTTAGATAAGTTCAGTGACTGTTTGTGAAATTAACTTGTTCATCAAAGCCTTAAACGTACATAAATCTTATAGCTGAATAGCATGAGAACCTGTGTTAGTTTTCAATGTGGTCCATGATATTCCACAAATGGAGGAACGTGGATAACTGCATCACCAACGTTCTAAAACCACTCACCCCACTTCCTCTATCAAAAATGACTTTTTGATGGATGAAGACGTTATATAAAAGGTAGAGCATCCCTTCGGAAGGTCCCTAAGTGTGCTCTTCATTTTCAGATTAAAACTACGCCATCAACGAGAGAAGAGAAAGTTTAGAAGTCCTTTTCCAAAACTGAAAACCAGAAACAGCAATGGCTGGAGGTACGCCTTTCGATTCCGTTTTATGCTTCCGCTTAATCAATTTAAATGTGTTGATTAGGTTGAAAAAACATGTTTAGATCGCAAATTATGTATTTCATTTGGTATCAGAGCTCTTTAATTTGCCTCTGCTTTGCTTATTCGGTCTCTCCAATTTTCCAGAAATTTTACAGTGTTTATGTAATTTTTCCTTACATTTCAAATCTTTGTTTTGATGAAAAATGAGGTTAGAAATGATTAGGGATTTGGATTTCTAACATTTTTTGCGATTTGAAACGTAATTTTTACCGTTCGAAAGGCTAAGAAACCGTTGTGTTTCTATTTGGGTTGCAACTGACCCGGCTGGAGGTTGAAGATGACACTTACTAAACAAAAAAATAAATAAATAAATAAATTACCATTGCAAATACGGCCATAATTTTTTACTTTTATGGTACAAATTTCATTTTTTGTTTCCAATTCAAAAGACAAGTTATAAAATATACATTTTTGTTGATTTGTTTAATGTACTATAATTGTTCTTGTCATCCTCTGTTTCCAAGAATTGGAAATATACATGCTATAAAATATGTATTTTTTGTTTTTTGTTTTATGCACCAAATTATTTATTTTGTTATTTGTATGTATGAATTTTGTGAATAATTATGCATACGAAATTTGGTTAAATAATTTATGCATACAGAAATTAATTCTTGAGAAGCTCTATGAATTTAATTATGAATGTGATGTACTTATATTATTTATTTTGTTTGTATAATTGTTATTTATTTTATACATGCAATGTTAAGTTAAATAATATTAGTATATTAAAATTAAATTCATAGAATATTGCTTATAGTTTTGTGCAATAATAAGAGCTTAAGAAATTAATTAATGTTTAGTGGTTCATATAATTTTTATTAATTAGACAGTAGTCACAACATTCTTAATTAGTTAAAATTATA